>CM066036.1:480303190-480416937 GCA_033557465.1 Ichthyophis bannanicus
AACTGAAGCCACTGTTCTATAGTGAAACCACCCAGAATTAGATTTTTTAAGTTATAACTGGCTGCAAAAATCCTATAGCTCCGTTGAACTTTGATACTTAAGGGGTATGTTTACTAAACTGCGGTAATCACGAACAACGCACGTAATGAAACATTAATGATCGTTCGCACATCATAACGCGCGTTATGACGTGCGAAACGATCGTTAACGTCTCATTACGCGCGTTAACTGTAGTTAACGATCGTAAAACTCCCGCAGCACAGTAAAACACCGCAGAAGGTGGAGAGAGGGCGGAGAGAAGGGGTCAATGGGCGGAGAGTGGGCGGGGAGAGGCTCCCTTCACACTAACGCGCTGATTTTCAGAGCTGAATTCCAACGCGCATGAAAACCTGCCGTTAAAGGTATAATTAAAGGGGAGAAACCATTTAAATGTCAGCAATGTACAGCCCAGACAGGGAAACTAAAAAAAGGTGAGAAGTGTGATATAAGTGCACAGAACAAAAGGGCACAGAATCACTGAAAATGACCCGAACAAACTGGAAAAAAACAATAACCAAGCTGGCCAATAGTGGTAGCAATGAGAAACATCAACCCCTCCCCCCACAAGTAAGCTACATAGCACAGATAAAAAATCGTGGAAGGTCCTATACTCCATCCCCATACAAGTGTGAATGAGGCCACAGTGAAATAGTGCCGCTCAGGTTTTTCCCCACAATCGGACAGGGGACCTATGGTGTTGCACATGTCCCCGCAACAGCAGGGCGGGAATGTCGGAATGGCAATGGACAGATGCCGGAGAAGGGGATACAGAGGGCTGCAGGCGGCACATGCTGTGGTGCAGCTGGGCCACAGTGTGGACATGGGCGATGCCTAGGTCGCTCATATGAATGCTGAAAACAGTGGAGCAGCCAGACAGCAACTGCTGAAGGCCCAACATGGGCACGAGTGTGTTACCCAAAGAGTCACAGGGGATAGTACCCAGCAGCTACCCCCAAGGAAATGGAACATTGGCAGGCGGAGCTGTGGGGGAGCATGGACGTCTATGCAGGCACCCCTTACCCCAGAACCTGCACCATAGTCAGCCGCCTACCTGCACACTGGATGGTCTGAGACTGCGCACCACCAGCTCCACCTGGAGAACGGCATGTCAGCATGGTGTCTGAGGGAAACTGGTGGTGGAGGGGGCAGTGGCAGCTGCCCAGAGCAGACCATGGCCTAGCTCGTGTAGGTGGGTGCCATGCACTGCAACAGACAGGCCCTGCTGGACGAACAGACACGGTATCACCAGGGAATGTACTGTCTCAGTGGCAAAACGGTGGTGCAGTGCACACAACCAGTGTGTTTGGAGGCAGAAGGTCGCAGGTTCAAGCCCCAGCTGGGGCGCCTGCCAACCCAGTCCCCATATTTTACCCACAACTAAACCGTGATAGTAAAGACGAACCTTTATTGCAGAGAACATAAGCATGGCGCTAACACCTCTATTTTACCCTACAGAGCACAGACACCAGAAACATGCGCATTACTTACAGCTGAGTCCCCCAATGCAGTCCTGGAGGGCCACAAATCATTCAGGATTTATGCTGTCTCCAATCGAAGGATGGAGCGGTACTGGTGGTGGAGGTGGCAGCGGCTGGTGCCCACAGCAGACCATGGCCTAGCCCTGACCAGGTGGGTGTCGTGCACTGCAACAAACAGGCCCTGTCGGATATACAGTCATGGACTCCCCAGGGAATGCAGCCTACCTGTGGCAACACGGTGGTGCAGTGCACACAGACAGTGTGTGCAAGAGCAGAAGGTCACAGGTTCAAGTCCCAGATGGGGCTCCTGCCAATCCAGTCCCCATATGTTACCCACAACTAAACCGTGATAGTAAAGACAAACCTTCATTGCAGAGAACATAAGCATGGCACAAACACCTCATTTTACCCTACAGAGCACAGACACCATAAACATGCACATTACCTAGAGCAGAGCCTCCCAAACGCAGTCCTGGAGGTCCAAACACCATTCTGGTTCCATGCTGTCTCTGATAAAGATGCCTGTGCTGCATTTGTATGCGCCACCCCCATGGTATGCAGATGTAGCACATGCATATTCATGAGGGACAGCATGAAAACCCGAACAGTGTTTGGCACCGCAGGACTGGATTTGGGAACCTCTGCCGTAAAGCAGCAGCCAACAGGGGCAGATACACCCGCACCCACAGGCCCCATGATCCAAAGCCTCCTGGAAAGGCAGGGCCTCGTGCTCTGCGTGCATCTCCCAATACGAGCACCTGCATACCTTAGTAATGCCACCCTAAACCTGGGAATATGGTACACAGCTATCAAAAGGTTGCTATGATTACTGGCAGATAGCAATTCCTAGGTTAAGTAAAATCTCTGAGTGAGCCGCATCATAGCAACCGTTCCTGATGTCTCTGGAGTGTGCTACAGGTCCAATGTCTGACAGTGTTTACCAACCTGGCGAGTGACACCAACAGTATTGCGTACCATAGCCATGCCTGCACTGTGCCCAGGTCTGGTGTGTTGGCCAGGGCTGCCCAACACCTCTATAGCTGCTCAATGCTGGCATAGGTGTGGGGAGTGTGTGTCAGTCTATCACGTGTGTGGTGGATGCCAACATCCTCCACAGCCCTCAGTGCTAGCATTTCTGCCATTATTGGCCTGCCAATATGCATAATGAGGAGCAAGGTACCGTGGGAATAGCCTGGATAGGGTGGCCTGACCTGGCTGCATCTGCACAAGGCATAGGGCAATGGCTCAGACATTGTAGTGCCCGGCCACCACCTGCACAGACAGGGTGGCCATAGCATGTCCTGCTGGGAGGTCGCTCTCACCCTGACTGAGCAGTGACCATTGCATGGCTAGGTTCCCCCATATTGCTATATGGAATGTCTCCCATGTGATATCTATGGGTTTCTTTTTGGGGCCCAATCACTGACTCATCTGCTTGGTGTGTATGCTGAAATCCCTGTTCAGGGTGGCTGCTTCTCCTCTAGGACCATGCACAATGGACTAGCTGGTGGACTGTCTGCAGCTAGTATGTGTTTTGCTGGAACACCTTGCAGGGTGCAGTGGCTGGAGGCGTGCTGCTGGATAATGTTGGGGGCCAGCTGTGTATTTCCAGGCCTGCCTTCTGTCTGCCATTGCATTATGGATGTGTAGCGCTCTGTCTGTTCCCCAACAGGACTGGGGATGATGGTCCCCTCCACTGCTACCATTGCAGGGAGGTAGACTGTGGATCTATTGGTGGGAGCTCCTGTTCTGCACACTGAGCCCCAGAGGGTGGGTTGTGTGGTGGTACATAATCTGAGTACAGGTCCATAATCCCCACCCCCTCATTCACCTACATTAGGTAAACATGGCACCAACACCGGATATGCACTATTTTGGGTGCATCATCACCCATAGGGACTGGACATGACCAAGACCTACAGCAGGACACAGATGTATTCTAGGTGTGTCTAACAGAACTACCTACAACACACTGATGGGGACCTGCAGCATGGCATATCTCAGCCATGAAAGGTGCTGTGGACCTGGTGCTTTGCGCCCCACCTCAACCTCAGGGTGGGCACACCACCCGCACAATGAGACTGCCTGTGGCTACTCTGTGGCAGCGCCACACACGGTCTGTTCCCCCTAACATGCCGAGGTGCTGTGGGGCTGCACATGGTCAGGACCCCCAACAGTCCTAGATAATGGGGGGGGGGGGGAAACCTCAACATATGACCATCTGTACACAGCTGATTTGCATGTGCAGTGCATCATGGGTGTGACTGCTCCAATCCAACCCTGTGAACCACTGCAGATGGACTGTGTGGTGAACTGAAGTCCCTCTGTAGCCAGATAGGCATGTAGAAGGAGCTACAGAGATGTAGTCCACTGGCAAATGCACTAACTGTGGAGCCAGAGTTTAGGGGTTTGAACCCACTGTGGTGATACATGGCAGGGCTGCCAGGTGCATTTCCATCTGGAGCAGTGGTGTCTGTAACCCAATAATAGCAGAGGCAAAGTACAGAATCCAAGCCTATTTTTTCTTTCAAAAACCCAGAGAGGAACGAGTCAAAAGGTGAAAGAGCACACTTGACCAGGATACAACTAATGCTATATATGTCCAAACAGTCAAATACACACAGCTCTCCATTGGTCCCAATGCCACCTCCACATTTTGCCAATCAGGGATTCTCTCTGTGCCTTTGTACCCACACACCCTCCTCAATCCATCTAAACAAAAGGGACACTAGAAATGTGAGATACATCTCCACATCAAGAACATTCCTAGACAAAGGAATGTGAATGTATCCTAATGTGAGATGTGTGAAGCAGAAGGTGTTATAAAATATGATGCAGACCTCTGCAATATGTAGCAGCAGGACTAAAAAGTGGGGGTTATAAAATCCAGCTCCTGCTCACAGGCTCGGATAAGCCATAGGCCATCACAATTATAGATGGTAGCATTAATGTGAGATGCAATACACCCTCAAGGATCTGTAATCCAAAGTGGCAACGCACGAACCAACGCACGAACCAACGCACGTAGTCACGTCCCGCCACACGTACCTACGCAGGCTGTTTCGCCGGCAGGACCGCACGTAAGCATGCGCCGTGTCATGCCTGCAACAACATGTATTAGTGCGCGTGGCTATGCCCTCACCAACGCACGTAGCTACGCCCTCACCAACGCATGTGGCTATGCAGCTGAGATACATTCAGAGCAGATGGCAGCCATGTCGAGGAAGCCTGCCTTCACGCAGAGAGACCTGTACTTGCTCACAGAGCTGTTCTGCCTCCGCCAGCAGCGCCTCTTTCCTGGCTCATCCAGGAGGCAGAACCTAGCAAGGGTGAGGAGGGCCTGGGAGCGCCTCACAATCAGATATAACAGGAGCTCTGATTACCCACGTGAGGTAAGTGCTTGGGGACAGGCACCCCAACTGAGGATGTGGGGAAGAACACCCTGTAACCGAAGCACCAATAAAATATGCACTGCCAGAGAATGTCAGGTGGTGTTGCGGCCAGCTGGTAGTTAGGTCTGCCACTCACCCAATATCAGAACCCCCCAGCCCACAGGGGGTAGCTGCAACCATGGCAGAGGTGAACTAAAGACCACATTGGTATGGTATGGGGCGCTGTTGCAGTCTCAGTGATGTGCCCTATCCACACAAAACCACAGGCCCACCACTGAGGCCAAGAGACACACAGGGGTCTGTCACATGCCCCTGTCAGCTATCACAAGGCCCGAAGACATCCCAGGATGCTGCAGGCCCCTAAAGAGGGGTCCATCGCCCGTCCTGGCGCTATGGATCCAGGCCCTGTATGTGATTACATGAGACAAACCATAGCCCCAGGATGCTGCAAGCCCCAAAGGTGGGGTCCATCCCCCGTCCTGGTGCTATGGATTCTGGCCCTGTTTGTGATTACCAGGCTCAACTATAGCCCCAGGATGCAGAAGGCCCCAAAGGTGGGGTCCATCCCCTGTCCTGGTGCTATGGATTCTGGCCCTGTTTGTGATTACAAGAAACAGACCATAGCCCCAGGATGCAGAAGGCCCCAAATGAGGAGTCCATCCCCTGTCCTGGTGCTATGGATTCTGGCCCTGTTTGGGATTACCAGGCTCAACTATAGCCCCAGGATGCAGAAGGCCCCAAAGGTGGGGTCCATCCCCTGTCCTGGTGCTATGGATTCTGGCCCTGTTTGTGATTACCAGGCTCAACTATAGCCCCAGGATGCAGAGGGCCCCAAATGAGGAGTCCATCCCCTGTCCTGGTGCTATGGATCCAGGCCCTGTTTGTGAACACCAGAAACAGACAATAGCCCCAGGATGCAGAAGGCCCCAAATGAGGAGTCCATCCCCTGTCTGGTGCTATGGATTCTGGCCCTGTTTGTGATTACCAGGCTCAACTATAGCCCCAGGATGCAGAAGGCCCCAAAGGTGGGGTCCATCCCCTGTCCTGGTGCTATGGATTCTGGCCCTGTTTGTGATTACCAGGCTCAACTATAGCCCCAGGGTGCAGAAGGCCCCAAAGGTGGGGTCCATCCCCTGTCCTGGTGCTATGGATCCAGGCCCTGTTTGTGAATACCAGAAACAGACCATAGTCCCAGGATGCTGCAAGCCCCAAAGGTGGGGTCCATCCCCGTCCTGGTGCTATGGATTCTGGCCCTGTTTGTGATTACCAGGCTCAACTATAGCCCCAGGATGCAGAAGGCCCCAAAGGTGGGGTCCATCCCCTGTCCTGGTGCTATGGATCCAGGCCCTGTTTGTGAATACCAGAAACAGACCATAGCCCCAGGATACAGAAGGCCCCAAAGGTGGAGTCCATCCCCTGTCCTGGTGCTATGGATTCTGGCCCTGTTTGTGATTACCAGGCTCAACTATAGCCCCAGGATGCAGAAGGCCCCAAAGGTGGGGTCCATCCCCTGTCCTGGTGCTATGGATCCAGGCCCTGTTTGTGAATACCAGAAACAGACCATAGCCCCAGGATGCAGAAGGCCCCAAAGGTGGAGTCCATCCCCTGTCCTGGTGCTATGGATTCTGGCCCTGTTTGTGATTACCAGGCTCAACTATAGCCCCAGGATGCAGAAGGCCCCAAAGGTGGGGTCCATCCCCTGTCCTGGTGCTATGGATTCTGGCCCTGTTTGTGATTACCAGGCTCAACTATAGTCCCAGGATGCAGAGGGCCCCAAATGAGGAGTCCATTCCCTGTCCTGGTGCTATGGATCCAGGCCCTGTTTGTGAATACCAGAAACAGACCATAGCCCCAGGATGCAGAAGGCCCCAAATGAGGAGTCCATCCCCTGTCCCGGTTCTATGGATTCTGGCCCTGTTTGTGATTACCAGACTCAACTATAGCCCCAGGATGCAGAGGGCCCCAAATGAGAAGTCCATCCCCTGTCCTGGTTCTATGGATTCAGGCCCTGTTTGTGAATACCAGAAACAGACCATAGCCCCAGGATGCAGAAGGCCCCAAATGAGGAGTCCATCCCCTGTCCTGGTGCTATGGATTCTGGCCCTGTTTGTGAATACCAGGCTCAACTATAGCCCCAGGATGCAGAAGGCTCCAACGGTGGGGTCCATTCCCTGTCCTGGCGCTATGGGGAATGCCCCGTTTGTGATCACAAGGGAGAACTATATCACCAGGATGCAGCAGGCCTCTCCTCAGAGCCCTACCCCCCATCCTGGTGCTATGGGGAATGCCCCTGTTTGTGATCACAAGGGCGAACTATATCCCCAGGATGCAGCAGGCCTCTCCTCAGAGCCCTACCCCCCATCCTGGTGCTATGGGGAATGCCCCTGTTTGTGATCACAAGGGCGAACTATATCCCCAGGATGCAGCAGGCCTCTCCTCAGAGCCCTACCCACCATCCTGGTGCTATGGGGAATGCCCCTGTTTGTGATCACAAGGGCGAACTATATCCCCAGGATGCAGCAGGCCTCTCCTCAGAGCCCTACCCCCCATCCTGGTGCTATGGAGAATGCCCCTGTTTGTGATCACAAGGGCGAACTATATTGCACACTGAGATATATATGTGTTGCGGGAGAGGCCCCTAAAGGGTGTCTCTCCGCTAATGTCAATATGTGTTGTCACTCAAATAGGTGGAGGATCTCCGTAAGAAGGCGCGGGAGCTACGGGCACAATACCCCCGCTTTGTAGGAAGGGTACAGAGGGAGCGGATGACCCAACGAAATGGTGAGTGATTTGACATGGCCCTGTGGGGCAATGGCTGTCAGAACCACAGGATGCATGTGACTGCTGTGTCTGATGTGAGACCATGGAGATGACACGTGTTCCCCCTCCCACAGCGGATGCACGTGTTCCAGAGGAGCCTGTGGGGCCAGATGCTGCAGCGTGGCCGGAGGAGCTGCATGGCGACAGTGGCCAGGAGGTGGAGGACGCCCCGGTGCCCATGGAGACAGACAATGGCGGGGCAGAAGATGCCGAGGATGTTCCAGCCGACACTGAGGGGGAGGAGGGGGATGGGGGGGAGGAGGGGGAGGTGGTTGGGGTGGTTGGAGTGGGGGAGGAGATGGGGGAGGGGGAGGCGGAGGAGGTTGCAGGGGGCAGGGTGTGGAGTGGCCGGTGCAGGCGGAGGGGGAGGGGAGGGGCTCTGTGGTGGGGGGCCAGGGGCAGGAGGGGGAAGGGGTTGGCGGGTCGGAGCTGGAGGGGGATGGGGCGGGGAGGGGATGGGTTTGCCAGCTGTGGCATGTGCATATCGGCATGGGCTGCCACAGGGCTACGGGGGCGCCAGCCATCTGCTCCATGGTGATGGCGATGTGTCCCCCCTGGACATGGGCCTGGCACACCTAGCCGCTGACAGGCGCACCGTGCATGCAGCCACACAGACACGGGGAGATCTGTGTCTGTGCGGCTGCATGTGCGGGCTGCGCATGGCTGCGGATGTGCATGCGCAGGCACACGCCCAGAGGCAGCACGCACTCATCATGGGGCTTGTCCTGGCGACCCTGACCATGGTGGCTGACCGGCTGCGCTTGCTGGAGGAGTGGGTAGCCGGTGGCGCGCCTGGCCAGCCACCATGTGACGGGGGTCCCCGGGGTGTGTAGCGTGCGGATGCGCATGGCACACCCGCCCTGTGACAGCCCATGCCATGGCCTGCCACACTCACCAGGGACAGTAGGGTTGGCAGACAAAAATGTCGGCATGAGTAGCCATGGCGAATGTGTCGTCAAGTGGCAAATGTAAATAAAGTTTAACAGTGTTTCCAGACAACTGTGGTTGCCAGATGTACCTCATTGCTATGTGTCAGTGTTGTGTGATTTACACATGTGGGCACCCACATGCGTGTCTGTGTGAGATACAACGGGAGGATGCAGGGTACTGTACCCATGTCAGGGGTGGGGCGATATTAGAGCCATCACATGGGGCAGTGCCACACATGACCAAACCCACACACGTTAAACAGTGGCTAGGGGTCAGCTGTAGTGAACCATGCAAGGCTATGTGCAGCAGTGGCGATGGGCACAGACCAGGGTGGACGCTGGTATGGACACAGCAAGGGGGCTAATGGATACAGAGCCAGCCAGTGCACAGGGCTAGGGGTGGACCGAGTGGACATGGCCACAGGGGGACAGGGGATGGGTTTTTTATGTGGCCTAGTGTCCATTTATTTAATTTGTTTGGAGGTGTTTATTTTTGAGGCTCAGGGGGTTCCTCAGCATTAAGGGGGACTGTTGTCAATCCTCTTTATAGAATAAATAAGAATAAACATAACACAGGACAGCAGTTTTGTCACTGATCCCTGATACCACGTGGTCATTCCCTCCCAATCATGTCATTGAGGGGCATCTCTTAAGGCCCTGGATATTATGCAAATTGCCAACTTTTAGTTTCAAGGGAAGAGCCTAACCTGTAGTTGGCAGGTGGGAAAGCCTAGACGTGTGCTGTCATGTAATCTATAGTGAGGGTTGCCCAGAAATCACAGGGACAGGTTTAGGAAACCATAGGATATATAAAAGAATAGACTGGCAGTTAGACTGTCAACCAAGATGTGCGTGTGCTACGGCCTATGGCCATCAGAGGGCAGCTTGGACACTCAGTAGTGCCTTCCCATGACTGTGGGTATGCAGTCATTATTGCAAAGCTATGGTAGCAGTTCGGGGAAGTGTAGCTGATGTGCTTTGATTTCGTTGGAGTTGGCAGAGACCTGGATTTGTGCAGTCCTATCCTTTTCAAATAAAAGATGGCATACCAAAGTGAAAAGGGCATAGCCATCCCATTCCTGTCCGAGTGCCCTCACCAGCTCTTTTTTGTTCCCAGGCCCCCATCAGGCCATATCTAGTCATTTCCTGGAACCACCTTTGGCCCATGCCATATCCTAGCTCCCCTCCACTCAGCAGGATAACAGTCCAGCCCCCCCCCCCCATGAGCCCATGTACCGTTCCAGCACCTCCATGGGTCCACTGTATTCCAAACTCCACCACAACACATTTCCAATCCAAGCTACCCCAAACTGCCCAATTCCAGTCCTAACCCCATCAGCCCATTTCCGGTCAGCCCCCCAATAGCCCATTGCCAGCCCTAGCCCCCCCCCCCCCCACAATCAGCACACAGGCCATTACCAGTCCGACCCACCCCCCCATCATCCACAGCCCACCTCATGTCATGCCCTGTCCCCCTCTATAGCCCATTACCAGTCCTAACCCCCCCCACCCGGCTCACGGGGAACGTATAAGGAAAACAGATGCCGGCTGCAGCTGCTGGGTAGTGTGTGCCTGCGGGTGTGCGCCCAACAGCAGGTGGGGCATCCCATGCTGGCCACAGCAGGGTCGGTGGGTACACCGTCTGGCTGAATAATTTGCATGGGGCTGGCCCCTGGTGCGGACACGGGTGGGCTGTGCGTAATATGGCCCCCCACAAGCAACACAGGACACATGACATCAGCTACAGCCGCTTGTGTGGCAGTTTATTTCCCCCTCCCCCTGCCCTTGCCACGCCTTGCGCGGCCCCTCCCACCCTGTGTTGATGGTGGTGCGGCTGCCGCTGCCGCTAATGCTGCTGCCGCTGGTGGTGGTGGTGGCGTCGCCCCCATGTGTGCCGCAATAATCTCCAGGCTGGCAGCCATGCTTTGCGCAGATGCTGCCAGGTCCTGCACCCCCGCCAGGACCCCTGACATTGTGCGCTGGAGGCGCCGTTGGGCACGGCATTGGCGGCGCTGTTCCCTCACCCCCGCTCGCAGTAAATGTCGTATACCTGTGGAGACAGCAGGTAGTGCATTGTAGGACAGGGAAACATCCACCACCTGTGCAGAGGCATTGCCACCCAAACATAGTTTGACACTCACCCTCTGCATCCCTCTGTGCCGCTGCGGAGTGCGCCTGCATTTGCAAGATGACCTCCGACACAGCGGACAGCGCCTCTTGTCTGGTGCGCTGTTCGGCCTCAGCAGCCACCTCCCCCGTGGCTGCATTGGTGGTCGGTGCTCCGTCAACTGCAGGCTGTGTGCCTTGCCTGCTGTCCTCCTCCAGGGGTGGGGATGGACCACCTGCTCCCACCTGGCCCACCTCTGGCACAGGGTCAATGAGGGTGCACGGCCCTGGCTCGTTGTCCCCTGGCGCCTCCTCTGTTGCGTCAATGGAGCAAATGTCACCTGTAGGCCACAATGTTACATAGGTAATAAGAGGCATGACTGCCTGTCTACACCCGTCCCACTCCCCTAAGGGCACATGTGTGTGGGTGAGCCACATGGGTCTGGGCCGGTGCCCCTTCCTCCCCCCACATTTCATCTTTATCCATGCCGGTGGGCCCTGTGCCCTGCAAGTGCCACTGTCCCCTCCCCCCCTTGCATGCTGCCACACACCCCATGCAGCCCCATCACCGCCTTCAGCCCTGCAACCACAGACCATGTTTGTCACAGGTGCATTGTGCTGTCCCGTTGGCCACGTTACTACCCATGTGGCCGTGCTGCCTCCGCCAACCCTGCACCATCTCCCCTGCAACACATTGGCAGCCTCTGCTGGTACTGTGGGCCTGTCCTCCTTGCCACCGCACCCATCCACTGTGCTGTGCCGCCCCCTGGCCACCATGGACACATCCCCCCCCATGGGTCATGGGCCAGAAGCTGCCCGTATGCCTGTGCCGCCCCCTGGTTCTCAAACAGCCACGTCATGCCACCCACACCCCACCCCACCCCACCCTTGGTCCACCCCCACACATGTGCATTTGCTGTCTCACACTGGTGCAGCTCACTCTCACACTTACCGGCACTTGGGTGCACTGTGTCCAACGCAGGGGGCAGGCCATGAATATACATAGGCCCCAGTCGGTCAGCCAGGCGCCGCTCCAGTTCAGTTAGGTTGGCGACCTGTGCTGGGCCCCCTCCAGTGCCCTGTGCCCCTCACCTCTCCCTGGCGAGCTCATTACGGATGTTCCTCTTTATATCACAGTATCTCTTGCGTAGACTCTCTATGTCCCGATGTGGGCCATCAGCCGTTGCCACCGCCGCCTGCACCTCCGCCCATGCCCTGGTGTGTGTTGCACTTGTTGTTGTAGAGCTGAGGCATCCAAAGAGTAGCTCATAGTGATCTAGTATGCTTGCCAGAAGGAGATCATTCTCCTCCTGGCTGAACCGCACTGCCCTTTTACGGACCTCCTCTGGCAGTGTGGGTCTGCGCCGCCTTTGCCCCAGTGTGCCTGTGGCCTGCTCACGTGGGTGTAGCTGTTGCCCAGATGGGCCTGGCCTCTCATCATCTCCAACTGTGTTTGGCAGTGGTGTTTGCTCCAGTCTAGCATGCTCACGTCCCTGGTTGGTGGACTCCATTCCAGATGTGTGCTGAGGTGCATGCCATTTTGTGCTCACAATATATATATAGGTATGTTTCGGGTGTGGCTATAGGCGCGTTGCGTACGCGCGCAGCACCGCGCGTCCCCCCTGCGCACGCATGGACGTGCCGTGGTTATGTACCCTACGTGCCTTACTGTGCATGGATTGCAGCGTTCTAGTATTCCTCCTAATCAGCCCTGGGTGTACACACTACACGCGCCCTCCTCCTACAATCCAGTTTTGTGCTGGTAAGTGAATCAAATGTTTTCTGGGATAGTAATCGTATCTTTTTTGTTTGTGCGCTACCACGCGCGTTGGGTGATGGTTACATTTCCGTGACGCTTTCTGTGACGCACATTACATGGGACGTGCATGTACGTGCGTGTAAACGCGTTTAGCGTCCCTGTACCATCTTGGTGTTTTCCATATTTGGAAAGGGGTATACTTTGCAGTAGCTTTACACCCTGCTGCATCACAGGGACACACGTCGATGGCTTTTGTCGGATGCAATGCGGGGGGACGCGCGCTCCTGCGTGCGCTACATGGATGCCTACAGGGTGTTGGCTATTATGGATGTTCCTGGTTGACCAGGTGTGTATCGTTTTTGTGATTTCTGTGCCCGCCCCGCACCCTATTTCCCAACCACCTGTCCTCCATCCTGTGTCTATCATGGATCAGACTGTGAATGCAGGTGGTGCAGTACTTGCATTGCTGGAGCTAGCTGGCCTGCGCTTTCCGGAAGCGGGAGATGATGTTCCTGGGGCTGCGGCAATGGGCATGGGTGCTATCCTGCTGCAACTCAGGACTGCAGCTGTGGGGGGTCCACAGGCGGGTGTGGGGGAACAACGGCGCCTCAGGCATGCTGAGGCATGGCCCCGCCTGCAACGCCTCTACAGGCCCAGGGCCATGCTCCGGAACATCAGGGAGGACCAGGTAATCTCCCTCTACTGGCTGGACACAGGGGCTATTAGGGAGCTCTATGAGGATCTACAACCTGACCTCGAGCCCCTGACTGCCCGGTCACATGCTATACCGGAATTGGCCAAGCTCCTGGCTGCCCTACATTTCTTTGCCTCTGGCTGTTTCCAATCCTCAGTGGCCGCAGTGGGTGGGATGAGTCGGCCAACATTTTCTCGCTGCCTCCACCAGGTACTGCGGGCCATGGTCAGCTGGGTTGGGAATTACATTGCCATTCCCAACAGTGGGCAACATTGGGTGACCCTGGGACAGGCATTCCAGCAGATTGCAGGGATACCACACGTGATGGGAGCAATAGATTGCACACATGTTGCCCTGGTCCCACCCCGCGACAGGGAGGTTGTGTACCGCAACCGCAAATACTTCCATTCCCTGAATGTACAGGTGGTTTGTGATGCAAGTATGCGGATTCTGAATGTGGTTCCACGGTTCCCAGAGTCAGCCCATGACTCCTATATCCTGCAGAACTCGGCACTGTTCGGCCAGTTTGAGGCCGGACAATATGAGGACTATGTCCTGCTGGGTAGGTATTCCCCACATCTTACTTGCACCTACCGTATATGATTCGCGGGATCACCATTGACACCTGTGTCCTCTGCATGCATGACATTGTGGTGTTGTTTCCTGGTGCAGCCTATTCTGGGCCTGACAGTACATCACACCCTGTCACCTAGAATGTGGTCACATACCTCTGTGCGCTACCACACGTCTCTCTGCCTACCATGTGTGTGTTCTTGCTCATCTGGGTGTCCCCGCACACATGTGGTGTGGGCTGTACCTTGCCTCTGCTGTTCACTTAACAAGCTCCCGTGTATAGGGGCACTCTGGACACGCATGGTGTGTCCCCTCCATGGATGTGGCTCCTGCACCTTTTGCAGTTGTACATATGTCTGCCTGTGGGGTGTGTCCCTTTCCCACCCCATGTGCCACAGATTTGTGCATGTGCCATCCAGGGGGGGAGGGGAGGATTGGGGGCACAGAACCATACACATGGTGTACAGTGTGTATGGGGCCTCCTCATTCGCCATGTAGGGGGTGACACGTGTATTGGGCTGTGGGCGAACCTGCTATCACACATGTATGCTGCATGACTGTTCACTTTGGCCTGTCTGCACTGACACTCCCACCTGGCCCCCCCGGGGATGTGTTCCGTTGACCTATGCCCTGTGTGCAATGTATCATGACGGTCCCCGACTTGCATAACTGCGCATCTCTGCCCCGCCAATTGTGCTCTTGGACTCCCAGCATCAGACTCTGGTGCACTCCCATCGTGTGCAATGCTGTGACGTCAGATGTGTGTGTCCATGCTTCTCGGCTGTCCAGTTGGGCATTGCTACGTCAATGATTCCATAGGTCCATCATCTCACGTGTGACTTTATGCCATCTGTTTTTGCAGGTGATGCAGGATATTGGTGTCGTGCCTGGCTGCTGACCCCTGTGTGTCTCCCTCGGCCAGGTGCAGAGATGCGGTACAATGAGGCCCATGCCTCCAGCCGCTCAGTCATTGAGCGCACCTTTGGCATTCTCAAGAGTCGCTTCAGGTGTCTGGATAGGACAGGCGGTGCCTTACAGTACGGACCCCTGACTGTGGCAAAGATCATTCTGGCCTGTTGCATCCTCCACAACATTGCTCTCAGGCACAATGTCCCAGTCGATATTAATGAGGATCTCGGGGAGGATCCTGTGTGCCCTCCTGCACATGGCCATGGTGACACACATGAGGGGATGGCGGCCAGGCAACAGCTAATCAAGGAACTCTTCTCCTGTAAGTTCTGCATGTGGGGGGCTGTGCTTATGGGTCACCATGTGTGAGATGGTATGTGTGTTTCACAGCACTGTATTGACATATCTCTATTTGTATCTTGTGTTTCAGCTCACCAGGATTGGCTGCTGTGTTCCTGCCTCCCAGGGATGGGCTGCCGATACTTCCCACTGCTGTGGTTCATGTGAGGAGTGTGTGTATGTCACAGCAGCATTAAGGTGGCTGGGCTGGGTGGACATACAGCTAGGTGTGCTGTGGTGGCAGCACCACTTGACACATGTGTTTCCCTCTCCATTGTTCCTCTGGTGTTGCACATGTCTTTGGCCTCACACTCCATCCGCAATATGTTCCATTTGACACACATGTGACCATTGCCTGTGCACATCTAGGGGGTCTACATAATTTGCCTGTGCACATGTTACCAGGCTGAGTGTGTCTCTGGACACAGGCAATTGCAATGCTTAGGTATACGTAGAGACCTCACTGCCATTGATGCATTATGCAGCCTAGGTGCACCCAGGTCTCCACCTGTCCCTGATTGTCTGCAGTCCAGCCAACTACAGCTTGCAGCATGCTTACCTTTTCTCATGGTGTGTGTCTCTGTGTCTTTAGGACATGTGTGTCTTCCCACCTGTCAGGCGATGTTCATCCATCTCTCAATGCCCTTCTGTTTCTGCCCTTCTGTACAATGTGTGCATGTGTCATATTATCTTCCCTGACATGTCCCATGTTTGTTGGCAGGACATGTCACGTAACCAGTATGTTTCCCCGCAACACAGCGTTCCTAGACCATGCTCCACTGACAGCAGATCATGAGGTCGAGGTGATGGACACAGTTCATCGACGTCGGCAGCCTCTCCAGGGGCCCCTTGTGCCCTTGCCTGACTCTGGCTTTCCCCATCAGTCCAATGTTGTACCTTTCAGGTAAGCTTCACCTTCCCTCCGCTGGGTCATAGGCCACATGCTGATGCTGCATTTGGCCTGTTCGTTGCAACGTGCATCTCTGTGGTATCTCGGTGCACCACCACTGCTGGACATGCTTTTGACCTCTGTGATGCCTGTGTGCCATGGGCATTCACATGACCATGTTGGGATTGTGTCATGGTCTGCAGGGCCATCTCATACTGTGGTCCATGTGCAATATGCTGTCTGTTATGAGCATGTCATGTTGTGGTGTTTCAGCATTCCTGATGCACATATTCTGCTGTCAGCGTGTCGTTTCTGACCTGATGGTGGGTGCGCCCTTCCCTTACCTTCTTTCTACCCCTTTTCACACAGGACACAGCCCACAGACATGGCACATCTACCACACTTCCTCTGGAGCCCCATCTTCCATATTTGTTTGGACGCAGCACCTGTGTGAAATTGTCCGTGCCTGTTGTTGCCACTGTTAGATGTACCTCTGCATGTTGGACACAGCCTTTTTTGGTCCTTCTTGTTGGCCTACTTTGTTGGCTGTCACTCGGATATCTGACACACCATCACTGACATGACATGTCTTGGTGTTTCATTGTTTGCAGCTGGGGGGATCACTTGTGCATTGTTGTGGAACACTGACATATCACTGGGGATGTTGCATGGTCTCTGTTTACCCTGAATGCCTAAACATGGGTATGTGGGGGTTGGGGATGGTAACTGATGTGCATACGGTGGGGGTGGGCACTGTGGGGACATGTCGTGCTGCCACCCTCCTCACCACATCGTACAGTATGGTTTGGACAGGTGGCAGACTGGGGGACAGGGGTTAGGGTGACAATGCTGGGGTGGGAGGCAGGGTGGTTGGGGTCCATGGACAGCACCAGGTAGGGCGCCTTGCAGCATGGCTCTGATGTGTGATGGCGATGGTGCTGTCTCCTTAGGGTGTCTCCTCTTGCACCATATACCATGCCCTATGAGTCACCCTTCCATGCGTCCTATGGGATCTCCCATATGGGACATTATGTGGTGCCTTGACAGATGGTGCACTTTATTATGTGCCCTCTGCAATGCCTTATGAACCTCCTTAGGTTACGGCCCAGTGAGGGTGTGTTTGCTGCCAGCACTGCTTAAGGTTAACAAAATGATGGTTCTGTCATCACTACTTTAGGATAACTGGGGATGTCTCCGCCAACTTTACTCATTCAACCCACAGGGGTATTGAGCTCACGACCCCTGCGCCATTATTCGTTGTAGTCACCATTGTGCTGTAGCTCTGGATGCCTTGCTAGTCACCTTTTCATGCACTGTATGGGATGCCCTTTTGGATTACTGTCTGTAGGTGCTCTGTGCCAGTGAGAAACATGGTCTGTTCCCTCTACCAGGCTGAGGTGATGTGTGGGTGCATACCCCATATTGTGTTCATCTATGGACTGCAGATCTGCATGTGCAGTGCACTGTGGGTATGGGTGGGTTGACCTAGATCCTGGACACCACAGCAGACAGTTTGTGTGGTGACCTGACATCCTTCATCTGCCAGGCAGTGATTTGTTAGAGCTGGGGAAACTGGCATCCGGCTGGTCTGTCTCCATGTATTCATCATAGTTTGGGTGTTTCTTTGGATTATGACAGTAGATGTCCGTATTTGCCAAGGTCAGTGATGTTATTGGGCGTGTTGTTTTTGGTAATGGTCTTGACCTTGGTCTTGATCGTGTTTGCCATATGCCCTTGTTTGCTGAGACCTTGGTTTGTTTGCTTGGCAGGCATTTCTGGTTTGTACGTAGCTAACCTGTTTTTGCTCTGGTGTAGGACCTTTGTCCATCTGTCATTTATACTCCATAGGTTGGCCACATCGTTATTAGGACATTGTTGGTCACACTGGCAATATTGCCGACATGTTACTTCACTGCCTGTGTGGCCAGATGTCATGGGTTGGAACCCACAGTGGGGTTACTTGGTGGGGCTGTGTGCGGCATATTCTTTTTGTTATTTGCAGTGGTGCTGCCAGCTACCTCACCTTCCCAGTGCTGTCTCCTTACGGTACCTCATCAGGCACCCTTTCACGTGCCATGTGCAGCACCCTTTGATGCTCCCTGTGGGGTGGCCCATAGGGGGCATTCTAGGGTGCCTTGGTCATCAATGCACCTTATGATGTGCCCTCTGGGGTACATTATTGGGTGCCTTCTGCGTCGCCTTAGGTTTCAGCCCCATGAGGGTGTGTTTGCTGGCAGCATTACTTATGGTTAACATAATAAATGCTTCTCTCAGCACTGCTAGAAGGTACACAGTGCTGTCTCCGCCAGCTTTGTTCATTCGACCCACAGGGGTATTGAACTCACAACCACTTCGACATTGGTCGGTGTATTAACCATTGTGCTGTAGCTCTGGATGCTTTGCTAGTCACCTTTTCATGCACTGTATGGGACACCCTGTTGGATTACTGTCTGTAGGTGCTCTGTGCCAGTGGGGCACACGGTCAGTCCCCTCAACCAGGCCGATGTGCTGTGGGGGTGCATACCCCGTCTTGTGTTCATCTATGGACTGCTGATCTGCATGTGCAGTGCACCATGGGTATGAGTGGGTTGACCCTGCTCCTGGGCACCACAGCCGACAGTTTGTGTGGTGACCTGACAACCTTCATCTGCCAGCCGGGGATTTATTCATAGCACTAGCGATGTGGCCCACCGGTTACTTCACTGCCTGGGTGGCCAGGTGTCATGGGTTTGATCCCACAGTGGGGATATTTGTTAGTGCTGTCTGTGTCTTTTTTTTTTTTAAGTTCAATTGGTGCTGCCAGCATGGGACCCTCATACTGCTGTCTCCTTACAGTGCCTCATCAGGCGCCCTATACAGTGCCCGCTGCAGGACCCTGTACTGCGCCCTGTGGGGTGACCCATAGGGAACATTCTAGGGTGCCTTGGCGGACAGTGCACTTTATAATGTGCCCTCTGGGGTGCCTTATAGGGTGCCTTCTGCAGCACCTTCGGTTGCGGCCCTGTGAGGGTATGTTTGCTGGCAGCGCAAATTAATCTTAACAGACAAACAGCTTCATCTAGCACTGTTTTTGAGTAAAAGGTGATGTCTCTGCAAGCTTTACTCATTGAGCTCAAGGGGGGATCGAACTCACTTCTCTTGCACCATTTGTCAGTGTAGTGGCCATTGTGCTACAGTTCTGGATGCCTATATAGTGCCTTATATGGTGTCCTATGGGGGACATTATAGGGTGCCTTGGCACTTTATAATGTGCCCTATGGAGTGCCTTCTAGGGTGCCTTATGTGGCACCTTAGGTTACACACTGTGAGGGTGTGTTTGCTGGCAGCCCTATTGATGTACTACTAAACTTCCTCACAGCCCACTACTTAACCCTTTCCAGGCCAAGCCCATAACTTTCGTTATCCTGACATCTGCCTAAATATTCCTATCACATGGTATATCATACATGACTATGGCAGAGGGTATGTCCCTATTGGAGCATATTGAATAGGACGGGTACAATTTTCCTGCCATATGCGAACATAAACCTGGCTGCAGAATGTGGATTAAAATATTATAGTAGGCTTTCAAAGGATGCCTCAGCCAGCCTTTTTCATTAGGCACACTGGGGAATCAAACCCATGACTCTTGTACCATCAGTCTGTGTAGTAACCATTGTGCTACAGCTCTGTTTCTGTCTTTGGGTGTCTGTGCGCTGTCTTAGGTGTGCACGCAGTAGCACGCGCTGTAACGATCATTGGTGCGCGGCGCACAATAACGCGCGTAACTGCGCGTTATCGGTTACGATGTCCTGCCCATGTCCTTTTTTGGTTTTCCTTTCACTAACGCGGCTCCTAACGCGAATTGCACTAACGCAGTTTAGTAAACATACCCCTAAGTCAAAAAAGCTCATATGTACCAGCATTTCCTTTGTCTCTCTTTCTCTCTCTTTGTTCTGAGTGAGAGGCTCACTGATAAATATGCTTTTATTTTTAATTCAGTGTACGAATTGAGTGAGTTCTTGCCCTGTTTCCTTCTGAAGACTTTACATGAAAAGTAAAATGAAAGCATGTGGGGCAAATGAAAAAATCATATGCATCATCTTTTCAAAGCTAAGACAAAAGCAGACCACTATGTCGTGGTATCTCCACTTTTGCAGATTCTGCTCCTCCGATACTGAAGCTGCTCCTTACAAGCTGGTATGTGAAATCACCTCTTCATTCTGCATTAATACCAATAATACATACACAACACACATACATAAAAGGAGATAATTTGACAAAAGACCCATTAGAAACCACAAGTAATGCTCAACCTTTGCTCCTGTGCTAATGGAACGTCTCAAAGAAAGCATATAACATTCACTCTGAAGATGGCATGAAAGAGCTTTGTAAGATGCTCTTTTACCATTAATTAACATGCAATGTGCTTTAATTAAAAGCCTATTGAAATTCTTAAGTATATTTTATCATAAGGTGATCTTCAACACCAGTCAGTAGGATGATAGATTCCTAACATGAAAAGAAAAATTAATCTCCCCCTCCTTTCCATTTTTGCTTATTCTTCTTTCTGCCCCAAAAGCTGAAGGGCTTCATTTGCTTTGTCTGCAGAAAAGCTCTCCATATCGGATCTCTGCAAACTCCCCAAACTGAGTCCTCTTCTGTTTGTGTCCTACAGCAATCTGCTTGGGTAAGTCCAGTATAAGGCAGAATGAATGCTGAACATATTGATCCCTTCAGTGCTCATTTTATATTTCCTTCCTGTTCTCATTGCTCCCCACTGCAAAAAATCCCAAATAGATGGTCAGTGAAACTCCCTGGACTATCATTTCCCTTTTTTTGTAAGGTGTGAATAAACAGGTAGACAAAGGTGAGCCAGTTGATATAGCGTATCTGGATTTTTAGAAAGCCTTTGACAAGGTCCCTCATGAAAGACTCCTGGTAAAATTAAAAAGTCATGGGATAGGAGGCAGTGTACTATTGTGGATCAGGAACTGGATAAAAGATATAAAGCAGAGTCAGGCTAAATGGCCAATTTTGCAAATGGAGAAATGTGAATAGTGGAGTACTCCAGGACTTGCTGCTTTTTAACATTGTCACAAATGACCTGGAAATGGGAATAACAAGTGAGGTGATCAAATTTGCAGATAACACAAAATTACTCAAAGTTATTAAAACACAAGAGAATTGTGAAAAAATGCAAGAGGATCTTGATAAATTGGAAGACTGGGCATCCAAATGGCAGATGAAATTAAATGTGGACAAGTGCAAAGTTATGCACCTAGGAAAGAACAACCCAAACTACGGTTACACAATGTAAGGTTCCACATTAGGAACCACCACCCAGGAAAAGGATTTAGGCATCATCGTCGAATATGTTGAAACCAGTGTGCAGCGGTGGCCAAGCGAGCAAATAGAATGCTAGGAATCATAAGGAAAGGAATGGAGAATAGAACCAATGATATTATAATGCCTCTGTATTGTTCCACAGTATGACAGCACCTTGAATATTGTGTGCAATTCTGGTTGCCAAATCTTAAAAAGGATATAACAGAATTAGAAAAGGTACAGAGAAGAGCCACCAAAATGGTAAAGGGGATGGAAGAATACCCCTAAGAGGAAAGGCTTAAAAGGCTAGGACTCTTCGACTTGGAAAAGAGACAACTGAGGGGAGATATGATAGAGGTTTATGAATTAATGAAAGGAGTGGAACGGGTAAACATAGATCGGCTGTTTATGCCTTCAAAAAGTAGAAAGATTAGGGGACATGTAATAAGAGAAAATATTATTTCACTAAACAAGTAATCAAACTTTGGAATTTATTACCGGAGGATGTAGTAAAAGCTGTTAGTGTAGCTGGGTTTAAAAAAGGTTTGGACATGTTCTTGGAGGAAAGGTCCATAAACCATTATTAAAGAGAACCTAGGAAATCTACTGCTTACCCTGGAACAAGTATTGTGGAACCTGTGTAGCTTTTTGGGAACCTGACAGGTACTTGTGACCTGGATTGGCCACTGTTGAAAATAGGATACTGGGCTTGATGGATTTTGGTCTGACCCAGTATGGCATTTCTTATGTTCTTATGTTATGTTCTTAATTACCAGTTTGGTGCCCCCTCTAAAAACTTATCAAATTGCCATGCTATCATCCCTGTGGAAAATCTTGTATCACAGATCAATCTCTTCTGAGAGAATGTTATATGAACTCTGTTTTCAGGCTACTGTATGCTTTGTCAATCAGATAACTGCAACTGTATATTTAGTTAGTCAAGATATCTTGAACTGTTCTTGTTGCAGAACTACCATGTGACTCACATCCTACAGAGGAAGTTTATGTTTATTTGGCTATACCCCCTGGTGCATTCTGGTATATACTGTATGTCTGATGTCATATGGAAAAAACTGTGAAAATGAATATAATGTATGGAAAGGAAGGTAAAAAACCAGGACAGGCCAAGAATCTCCCATTAGGGACTATAGCCTTTTGCACCTCTGTTATTGTTGGTGCATAAAACAGGATGTTTGAGTAGGAAACATATAACCCATGAAGTGAAATTTGTGTTCCCAACCAAGGAGTTCACATGGAGGTCAATTCCAGAACATGCACGTCTGGCCTGTGGGCATGTCCAAATCAAAGATGGGCCCGATTTAAACCTAATTCCACAACTGTAGATATAGACATGCTCGTGGTTCTGGAATCAGGGACATAGACATTTCCGGCACAGCATGAGCAAACCACTATGGAGAAACACGGGCCCTCGCTGTTATAACAGGACACAGGTATACGCAGCAAACATCCCCACACTTACCGTATTCTGAAAAGATGGATGTTTCCGATCCTACCCATCTCCGCATGGCCATGCCTCCTCTGTTAAAACGTGCATGTCCTAAGCTGCTCCTCTCACTAACAGTGTTGTGCTGATGCAAACTACACATGAATACTGATGGTACATTAATGTTGATGCAAACTAGACTATATATACTAGTCTGTTGCATGCCCAGACCACTGCAAAGTAATCTCGGCACACTCAGAGAGTATAGAAGTAAGTAGAAAGTGATATGTTTGTCATTACATACCTTGCATAACAACATATATGGCAGCAGAAGAACTCCTTAGTTATTCTTGCATTGGTCATCTCTGAAAACAGTCTGTACAATGCTAAGTGTGGGCCCGAAAAAATCAGAAAAGCTAAATGTCAAAACATCCCTATCAATATTTGTAGAGACCGATGATGGTGGTCTTGGGCATGTATGTATTAGTGCTGTTTGCACTTTAAATGCTCTCATTCTGAGGGTGCCTTATTATTGACGGGGATATATTTTGACATCTAGCTACAGAGAACCTTTTCAGATTTTTTCTGCCCGATCACACTGGCACCTAGTGATGTTGCGATCATCCCTATGGTCTAGGTACTGGCCAGGCATTCTTGTCCCCACAGAATTGTGGATGAGCACACCAGATCCTCCCGTACAACACTCAAACCACACACACACACACACACACACACTCTCACTTGCAGACGCAAAAAACATACTTCTGCATCTATAAACAATAGCTGGCATAACATAACAGTGTGTAGTCCCAGGACTACAAATCTGATCTGCGCTTCTCATCCAAACAAGAATATTTTTCATACTCACTCACATAATATCCCTACATCAACAGTTCCATTTTTCAGAACATAGGAATTGTTAGGGAACCATAGCTTAGCTCCTTTAGCACAAATGTCAGCATAGCCAGAATAAACACTATTGCTCTTCTTAATATTTCTGTAGGGGCGTTTATTAATATTTCTTTACCTTACAACCTTCTCTCACCTCTGCTTTCTGTTTTTTAAAACTGCATCTTGTATTTTTCCAGACTGAAGACACACCAGATCAAAACACAATTGCCACAATTGTTCTTCCATATGGGATGCATTGAAGAGCACAGCAGAATATTTTCTAAGTCCTGGTCTGATTCCACATTTCTGCAGGAATAACAGGGATGTCTGCAGAAAACACTAAAAATGTACACGGGGCTTTCCTGAATATGCTTTATATGCTTTGCAGCTGACCATGCCCGTGTTCTGCCCTGTTCTGAGATCCCTATACTAGCCTGTGGACATGCATGGCCGCGGGGGTTTCAGAATATGGTTGTAGATATTTTTGCTAGAAAAACCTCTATGGTGAACGTCCAAATGGCTTATTCGTGTTCTGGAATGACCTCCATAGTGACTGGTGAGATCAGTAAAAGCCATAGGGGTATGTTTACTAAACCGTCTTAATGTTACCGGCGTTAGTTGCAGTCTTACTGTGACGAATGCCATATAAGGTAGTGGGCGTTCTGGTCTTAAGGTAGCATTTCGGGTTATCGCGCGATAGAGGGAGCCGTGGCATGTTAAAGCGCGTTAGCCTTAATTAGGTGCACTGACCTACAAATACAGCAACAGAGGCGTAGCACAATGGTTAATACATTGCCTGCTGATACAGTGGTCATGAGTTTGATCCCCCAGTGGACTCAGTTAAAAGACTGTCTGAGGTAATCCCTTTTCCTGCTTGTAACAGTCAGACACATCCAAGCAATTTGCACTGCCAGCCAAAAAAGCCTCACCCCAGTGCCGCAACCTAATGCACCTTTTAGGGCGCACTATAAGGCACATCATAAAGCACCACGTCATCCAAGGCAGGTCATAATGTGCCCCAGAGGGCAGCAGGAAAGGTTGGCACCCTCCAAGGCAGCATATATGACACCCCATAAGCTGGCCAAACCTAAGGTGCCACGAAAGATGCCCCAGGGATGCCAAGGTGACACAGAAGATGGTGCCCAGGGGCACAAAGGTGTCCCAAAGTCACAAGCATGAAATGTATGGCTCAAACACAGATGTAACCATAATACTGCACAGAGGACCAAGGAAAGGCAATGAACAAGTGATGGAAGGAAGTAGATGACGGAGCTCATGGACCAGCCAAATCTGCGTGCAGCCCATGTGGTAGCAGGTAAAGTGGACAAACATATCGGGGGCAGCTGTACCGATGTACAAGGTGATGGTAATGTACAGTGCAACAATGACAGTGTGTGGCAGAGGATGGGGATATGTGTCCACCAGAGGAGGTAGAGGTGGCAGGATAAGTGCAATGACAGGAGGACAGAGGAGAGCAGTGCCATGCAGAGCAGACACAGGAGAGGCAAGCATGAAGAGCCGCAATGCAGAAAAGTGTGCCAGTGCAGGATATGGGGTAGCAGCCTGCACATTAGGGCAGGACGCCACACAGCTGGCACACACACATAGACGGACAGAAGGATGGATGGCAACAGTGATGAGGATATAATGTGGCGGCAGCACAGATCTGCACAGATATGACTGTTACACGAATGAAACATAGTTGTGTAGGACAGCCATAAAAAAAAGGGAACAGAGAGAAATTGAACCCATGACCTCTGCTACTGAAGTCATTGCATTAACCATTGTGCTACATCACTATGGGAGCTATCATACCAATGGCTGGCTACAGAAAGAGTGCACGTCACCATAAAACTGTCTGCTGTGGCTACCAGGATAGGACAGAACCAACAGTACCCATAATGCAATTTGCATGCAGAACAGCAGTCTACATCTGCTCACCAGATGGGGTATGCACCTCTACAGTACGTCAGCTTGGTAGGGGGGAATGACCGTGCATGTTACTGGCACAGAGTACTCACAGGCCATGCCAATGTGCGTGTTCTGTGCTCACCCTGAGGGTGAGGTGGAGTGGCCAGCACCAGGGCCGCAGTACCTGGGTTGGTTGAGGTGGGCTGTGCTGCAGGTCTCCATCTGTGCCAGCGTGTGATAGATACTTGTTGTAGACAACTTTAGGAGGTCTGTGTGTCCATTTGTAACTGCCAGCCATGTCTGGCCCTTGTGGATCATGATGCATACAACATAGTGCATATCCACTGTGTTTGCTATGGTCACCTGTTTAGGGAGCAGGGGTGTGTCAGGGCTCACATGGCAACAATGTAATTAGCAAACCACCCTCTCTGGGTCAGGGTGGGGGACATGATTTGCCCCCCAACAGACCCACATGCTCATCCTTTGGAAGGGGGGCAATGGAAGTACATGAGAGCAGGTTGTGGGACCAGCAACACTAGTCCTGGTGGCAAACAGACAGCTGCTGAAGATCTGCACTTGGGATAGGGCCACTGGCAGATAGGTAGTGTGCCCAATCAGCTCAACTGCCCCCCACTACAACCTGACAGTCACCAGCAGAGGGCAGTCAGTGTGCACCTGCTGCACCCTGCAAGGTGGTGCAACCATACAGTTGCTAACTGTAGACAGTCTGTTAGCTAGTACATAGTGCATGTTCCTGGAAGAACTGTGTGCACCCAAAACTGGGATATTAGCACACACACCACACAGATAGGTCAGTGATTGGACCCTAGAAAAGAAAACTCATAAATATCACTTGAGATAAATGCTATCTAGCACTATGGGGGGGACCTAGCCATGCCATGGTCACTGCTCAGTCAGGGTGAGAGCGACCTCCCAGCATGACATGCTGTGGCCACCCTGTCCATGCAGGTAGTGGTCGGGCACTACAATTTCCCAGCCATTGCCCTATACCCTGTGCAAATGCATCCTGCCCGTGCCACCTTGTCCGGGCCATACCCACAGTACCTTGCTCCTCATTATGCACATTGGCAGGCTAACACTGGAAACAGTGCAAGCAATGTGGGCTCAGTAAGGTGTAGGCAGCCACAACACACAGGATAGACAGACACACACTCCCACACCTATGCCAGCATTGTGCAAATATAGAGGATTGTGGCAGCCCTGGCCGCCACACCAGTCCTGGGCACAGTGCGGGCATTGTTATGGTACTCAATACCATTAGGGTCACTCCCCGGGGTGGTAAACAATGTCAGAATCAATAACTGAAACACACTCCACAGATATCAGAAAGTTTGCTATGATGCAGCTCTATCAGCAAATTGTGCTTAACTTAGGAATTGCTATCTACCATTAATCATAGCAACCTTTTAATATATGTGTAATGTATTCCCAAGTTTAGGGCGGCATTGCTAAGGTATGCAAGTTCTAGTATTGGGAGATGCTACTGCACGCAGGGCCCAACAGCCTGACTCTCCATGAGGCTTTGGATAGTGGAGCCTGTGAGTGTGGGTGTTTATGCCCCTGTTGGCCGCTGAGGTTCCAAGCTCCAGTCCAGGTGGGCCAAACACTGTTCAGGTTTTCATGCTGTCCCTAATGAATATGCATGAGATACATTTGCATACAATGGGGGTGACGCATACTAATACAGCACAGGCATATTTATTAGAGACAGCATGAAACCTGAATGGTGTTTGGCCCTCCAGGACTGTAGTTGGGAAACTCTGCTCTAGGGATTGCACATGTTTATGGTGTCTGTGCTCTGTAGGGAAAATATAGGCGTTTCAGGCATGTTTATTTTATCTGCAATAAAAGGTCTGTCTTTATTACCATGGTTTAGTACTGGGTAAAATATGGGGAAAGGGTTGGTAGGAGCCACAGCTGGGACTTGAACTTGTGACCTTCTGCTCATGAACACACTGGCTGCGTGTACTGCACCACACTGTTGCCACAGGGACAATTTATTCCCTGGGGATACCATGACTGTTCGTCAGACAGACCCTGTCTGTTGCAATGCACGGCACCCACCTAAATGGGGCTAGGCCATGGTCTGCTGTGGGCAGATGCCACTGCCCCCTCCGCCACCAGCACCCCTCCGCCACCATGTTGCCATGCCATTATGCCGGTGGTGCGCAGTCCCAGGCCATCCAGGATGCCGGTAGGCAGCTGCCTATAGTGTGGGTTCTCAGGTAGGGGTGCCTACATGGACATTTTTTTTATTTTATTTATTTATTTATTTATTTACATTCTCTTATATACCGCGGTATTCTGCATCAGTGCAGTTTACATTGAACAAATTAAAATTACATTAAACAGGGCATTATAACTTGGAGATAACTATTTTACAGGGAATATGGGCTATGGAGGGTTAAGTGGCTTGCCCAAGACCACAAGGAGCACCTGTGGGACTAGAAACCCCAGTCCTTCCGGCCCAAGGTTGCTGTCCTCTAGTGGGATTTGAACCCCTGACCTTCCAGCCTGAAGTACCTTGCCCCAACCACTAGGCTACTCCTCCACTCCGCACTTTCCCCCCTCCCCCCGCACCGCCTGCCAATGTTATGTGCCCTTGGGGGTACCTGTTGGGTAATCTCCTCTGTGACACACACTCATTTCCATGTTGGAACCTTGTCAGTTGCTGTCTTGCTGCTTTACAGTTTCGGCATTCCTATGTGCCACCTAGGCATCTGCCTAGCCCGCACTGTGCCCCAGCTGGACCACAGCATGTGCCGCTTGCAGCCCCCTGTATCCCATTTACAGCATCAGTACAGTTGCCCTTGCCTACGTGCCCACTCTGCTGTTGCTGCACATGTGCACGCCATAACAAACCAGCCCAATCTAAACGACAGAAACCCTGATCAGCACTATTTCAATATGGGATCATTCACTTTGTAGGGCAACAGAGCACAGATCCTTCCAAACATGATATTTTAATTTATACGCTTTGTCAGTAATGTTGCTTTATGTTTATCATTAATATCACTATTGGCCAGCTTGGTTATTGGGATTTTAGATGTGGTTCTGGTCCTTTTATATGTTCTGGTCCTTTTATATATTTATTTGCCTCTTTGTTCTCTGCACATGTATCACAACTATCACTTTTCTGGGTTTCCCTGCCTTTGCTGCACATTGCTGACTGAAATGGTTTCTCTTTCCTGCAAATGTAAGCTGCCTTTGTTCAGATGTAAATAGTTCAATGTTATGAATCCCACTTAATTTGTCCTGTTTGATGTAAGCACAAGGCACTTCCCACCTTGTGTAAAATTGTTGACTGTAAACCGCACTGATGTCAAATAGCGCGGTATAGAAAAGCTAGAAATAAATAAATAAAATAAATAAATGTGCCTTAATGCGAGGGTTTCACTGGCGTTAGTGTTCAGACCCGGATTTCATAGCGTTAGTGTGCCTGGAGCCTCTCCCCTCCCACTCTCCGCCCATTGACCCCTTCCCTCCGCCCTCTGGGAAGCCTTACACCACTCTTCGGACCCGGATTTCACAGCATTAGTGTGCCTTAACGCCGTCGCTGCATTATCACGTGATAAGTGACGTTATCGCGCAATAATACCACCGCTGTGACGTTAAGACGGTTTAGTAAACATACCCCTTAGTCCCCTGAAAATCTCCCCTAGACAGTGGTGACTCATGGGAGTTGGCTTTCTAAGGAATGTTTTCATTCCATCTTCACATATCCAAATATTGAGTGCCTCATTAACTTTTTACCCTTGGTATTTTTTCCTGTAGCATAGGACAAGTAAAGAATTTTGAATGAACCACAATCAGCTGCACTGCATCTGACTATAAGGCTTACAGATTATCATGTGTTATTGGGTTGCCCAATAAAGTAGTCTCTTCAAGGTGAAGCTTATGAGAAAAATGGTGTTTTGAGTAACTATGGCAGCTTAGGACTACATTTAAAACTGAACTTATTCAATACAAAAATATAATGTATGGTTACTAGATATCCCTGATTTTCAGGGATTGTCCCCAGATTTTGCATGCTTGTCCCTGATTGGTCCACGAATGAGCTGTAAACTCTCCTGAATTCAAGAAACACAGCCTGTGCATGTTATATACCATCCAGGACTGTGCTGGCCAAGCAAATAGTAGGTGAAGTTATGACGCTGGGGAGCGCTGTGGGATGCTCCCATAAGCTTTCTTACTGGACGCTGGGGAGCGTTCCCGCGCAGGCTCCGTCGGTACCGACGATACCCATATGTGAAGACTCATTCCTGCTTGTTCCTGGAGATGCTAGTTTCACAACAGTATACACAACTCAGCTGAAGAGCTAGGCAATCCTTCCTGCTCCAGTACATCTCCTATTGACCTTCTGGTGTAATACATCATGGCTCCTATGTTTGTTTATGTTTATGTTTATTGGGAACTTAATAGACCGCCCATCACAATAGCGTCGGAGCGGTTTACAAAATACATAAGGCTTCTTAGAAAATTAGGAAAGGAACGCCATAGTGTGATAGGAAAGAAGAGAGAAGAGTAAAAGGTTGAGGCTAGATTATAGTAACAGAAACAAGGAAAAACAACATCATGGGGGTGGTGAAAAGGGGCATGGGGGGGGGGGGGAGAGAGGCCAAAAGCTAGACAGAAAAGATGGGTTTTTAGATTTGCCTTAAATGTTTTAAATGAGGGTTCCAAGCGGAGGTCTGTGGGGAGCGAGTTCCATAGGCGGGGACCAAGGAAGTAAAAGGCAGAGGAATGGGTGGTTTCTAGGTGGGCCTGGGATCGGGAGTGTAAGGTTATGCGGTTCATGTGGATGGTGCGGAGGGAATGGTAGGGAGTGTGGAGATGGATCAGATCGGCAAAGTAAAGGGGAGTGCCAGTATGAATAGACCTGTGAACAAAAAGAAGAAATTTGTACCGAATACAGAAGGGAATCGGAAGCCAGTGCTATGCTCCAGCTATGTTCAGTGTATCTGTTTTTAACTATGAAACATACCCTGCTAGGAATAATCCCATTATTCATCATCCTTCTCCACTACCCAGTCATACACAGAGCCTTTGCTAAAACCAGAAAAGACACTTCAAGAAGAGCACTATCCCTGGCCGCACCCGCGGTCTAGAACTCACTCCCCGACGACCTGAGATCAACAACAGACCTCAAGGACTTCCGGAAGATGCTCAAAATGACGCTCTTCACAGAACACTACAAAGACATCACTTGAACTGACCAACGACCTCTCTCTCTGCCCCCCTCCCCCCTACCCCTGTCAGCACCCCCCTTCCCCTCCCCAACAAATTGTAAATAGCTCCTGTACATAGCTCATACTGTATATAGCTCACCACGCAACCAATTGCACACCACTCACACACACGCTCTGTCACTTTTTCACTGCATGCCCACACTCACACACCCTACTACTTGATTTGTTTGATGTGTAAACTGCTTTGATTTCAGGATAAAGAGGTAAATAAATCCTTTTAAATAAATAAAATAAAAATAAACATCGTATTTCTTCCCAAATTGCCACATTTTCAGTTTTTTCTGGAAGCTCATATAATTTTTTTCTACCTCAGGTCCAGGGGCATACTATTCCATAGTTCCAGGCTTTTCACAAAAAAAGCCCTGGTCCAAAACCTATTTTTTCTTTGCACATCTACTGTCATTACCTGTAAGACAGTACTCTGTATGATTGCAAACTCTGCTTGATCGATACCAAACCACATGATTGGCTAAAAATGTGGTCATGACCCCCATAAGATACAGAATACTAAAATAAAAATTGAAATTGTATTTTTCCTTAATTGGAACCAGTGCAGCATATTCATGGAACCAGTGCAGCATATTCAACAGTGCTGTGATGCTGGAGGTGGAAAGGTACATGAATGACTGGGTAGAGAGAGGAGGGATAGAGGTGGTGGGAAGGAGTACGATGGTCTGGAGGAAACTGAACTGGTGCAGGAAAATGAGGGAATGTTGAAGTGGGGAAGGAGGAGTGATAGAACAGAGGAAAATTTAGTAGGGGCAGATGGAGGGGACATCAGTGCGACTAAGACATGGGCCACTGAGGCTCAGACTTTGGTTCAGAGGTACGGTAGAAACTTTTAAGGCTGTATGTACAGAAGAGGGGGTTGAGGTAACAATTTGTTCACACCAAAGTCTGTGTTTCCTTCCTTTCCTGTTCCCCTGCATGATGCCCTCCCACTAGCAGGAGGATTTAATAACAGGGCTGGCCCTGCCACTAGGTGAGAATTCTGGGGCAAAGCTGTGGTTCCCACATGGCAGGAGAGCAGCATTTTCATGCTGCTTCAGCATGATAGTGGGCCTTTCTGTACAGGCCAGTGCTCAAACCCTGCTGTGCCCCTGCCCTCTTTGATGCAGACTTCCTGCTAGAGGTGGGTAATGACGTAGCAGGCTTGAGCACTGGCCTGTACTAAAAGACCCATCGCTGTGCTAAAGCAGCATGAAAGTGCTGCTTTCCTGGCCTACAGTAGCTACCAAACTTTAATTGTGCAGCAGCATTAAAGAAGGGAGAATGGAGGTAATGTGCTGGTTGTGACAGGAGGACGGGAAGAAGAACATGGGATTCTGGAAACCTTAGGAAGGTGATAGGGAAGGGGCGATGTTGGACATCTTGGGGGGGGGGGGGGTAGGAAAGAAAGGATGAGAAGCTGGATACCTTGAGGAGGTGGAGTCTGGGAAGGGAAGATGAGAAGCTAAACACCTTGGGGGAGACCAGGGAATGGAAAGTTTGATGCTGGACACCTAGAGGTGGCAAGGAGAGTTGAGATGAGGGACACAGTAGGATAGAGAAAAGAAGGAGAGATGCTGAACTGGAACCAGCCGATCCTGAAGCACCCTCCGGCAAAAGCAAGATGCCATCTCTGGAGCCCAGGCAACCATGATAGGATGGGTCGCATGTGGCTCATATCTCCAACCCCCCTGGCAAACTCACCAGCAGCTTTAAATTTAGCCAGTGCTTCAGGTGTGCTCATGCCTAAGGACCAGGCCAAAGGGCCATTAGGTGTGGCCCTTAGCATTTCATAAGACCATACTTTTTCATCCAACAGATGCTACTGGAACTCAAACAAGCACAGAAGACACCGAAGGAAGAGCTCTAACCAATACCTAAGAGAGCAACACATCTTCAGTCTGACTCCGGCCCATACCATGCTCTCCCTCTATGCACTCTCATACACATTACTTGCACTCCTAGCCCTAACCCTCACTTCTGAAACCTTACTACCCCCTCATCCTACATTCCAACCTTCAGATAAATGGCAGAGACACCACTGGCACCTCATAGTACAACCCAAGACTATGGAACATAATAATCTAATCATCATACAGCTACAAAAAGATGCCTTCCAGTCCACAACCAAATGCTCTAATAGCACCCACAACCTAAAATGCACAGCTTTGAAGTTAACCGGGCAGCAGCAATATTGAGCAGCTGCCTGGTTAGCTCCCACAGGAAAAGAAAGGCCAGTTTTCCCACGCCTATCTTTTCCTGCAGGCCGCTAACTGGGCAGTGGTTCAATATCGCTGCTGCCTGATTAGTGATAGGTGCCACCTCTGCTCCTCCCCGAAATGCCACTGCCGGTTATCAACAGAGCATGTAGCGGCGGAACCCATGGATATTCAGAGGCACTAAATATGTTAGTGACGTTGAATATCCCTTTAAGCAGCATTTACACGATTTACAGGTCTGCTAACCATGTAAATGCCTTTGAATATCAGGCCCATGTCATTTTCTATGCTTCTATTAGCAGGCACAAAATACACATCTACAAACGAGCATTGAACAGGTAGAGGAAGTTCAAAGGAGAGCATATAAAATGATGCCATGGTTTCTACTACTAATCATTTGTATAGCACTACAAGGTATATGCAGTGCTGTACACAAACACATGAGACAGTCTCTCCTCGACAGAGCTTACAGTATATTTAAACCAGTCAGTAGAACAAACAGGGGGCACATAAGGGAGTTAAAAAGGAGAGTAAGAGAGTCAGGATCCAAAAGCAGCCTCGAAGAGGTGGGTTTTGAGTCTGGATTTGAAAAGGACTAGAAAAGGAGCCTGATGAACAGACTTGGGTAGTCTATTCCAAGTATATAGTGCAGCAAGGCGGAATGAACGGAATCTGGATTTGGCAGTAGAAGAGAAAGGCACAGATAACCGTGATGAGCAAAGTTCCTGAGGAGGGGTGTAGGGAGAGATAGAAGAGAGGTGATGAGTTGCTGCAGAGTACATGCACTTGTTGATCAGTAGAAGTTTGAACTGTATACGGAAATGGATATTGAGCCAGTAAAGTGATTTAAGAAGAGGGGTTATTTGAGCATAGCAGCACTGACAGAAGATTAGCCATGCAGCTGAGTTTTAAACAGATTGGAGGGTAGAGAGATGATTCAGCGGGGGATAAGAATGGAGCAGGTTGCAGTAGTCTAGTCAGGAAATGCCAAGCGAGTGAATAAGGGTCTTGGTAGTGTGTTCAGAGAGGAAGGGACAAATTTTGCTGATGTGGGCAGAGAAAGATAGAGAAGAGTCACAGATGACCCCAAAGTTGTGAACAGGAAAGATAAATGTGTTATTCACAGAAATAGAGAGGGGAGGAAGGGGGGAAGTGAGTTTAGGGGGAAAGATAACCAGCAGCATGGGACAGCCTCTAGTGAAAGCAATACTGAAAAAGAAGGAAGGAACTAAAGATGTACTCTCCATAAGAAAGAAAAGGAAAGGGGAAATATGAGACAAATATTCAAATACCTAGAAGAGTACAAAGGTAGTATTTTCTATAGAATTAGACTGGGGGAGGGAAAGGAGGGAGGAGAAATGACTAAGAAGAGAATGTAAACGGGAAGAAGAAAGTACACAACAGAGGAATGGAGAAAATGTGGAAATAAAATGCTGGGGGATGAGGATGAGGAGGGAAAGAGAGCTTATTTATTTTATTTATTTATTTAATACACACTTATATACCGCCACTTCCAGCGATCAGCAGCGGTTTGATTCATCTTTGGGGGATGTCTAATCAAGACTTGGGAGGGGATAGTAAATACCTAGATCTGAGGGTGGGTCACAGCACACACGGTTAGTGTCTTGGGGAATGGATTACACATTTTTACATTTATATATACATATTTACATATTTATACATATAGCGGTTTCAAAAGCATATAATTAACTGATTATTTTGCTACGACTCCATCGCACTTGAGAGTCATAGCTGATTGTAGTGACATTTGAATAGGTGAGTTTTTAGCTCCTTCCTGAATATGGTAAGGTCCTTGGTTAAACGCAGCTCAAAAGGGAGTTGATTCCAGATAGTTGGTGCAGAGAATGAGAAAGCTCTGCGACATGTACTTGTTTTCACAGCTCTGATGTTGGTGGGGACTTGCAGGGTACCCGAGTTGGTGGTTCTTCTGTCCCTATTTGTAGGTTGCGCGCTGATAAGTGAGGACAGGAATGAGGGGGATAAGTTATTTATTAGTTTGAAGGTGATTACTAACATCTTGTATTGTATCCTAGCTGCAACTGGAAGCCAATGTAGCTCGATTAAAATGGGGGTAATGTGTTCAGCAATGCTTGTTCCCATTATGATCCTGGCTGTCACATTTTGGGCCATCTGAAGGATATTTAGTGATTTTTTAGGCAGACCTTGTAAGATGGCATTACAGTAGTCTAGGTGTGGCATAATGAGTGCTTGTGCCACTGACCGAAAATCACAGGGTTCTATTATTTTCCTTAGAGGTTGTATCACCCTCAGTTTATGGAAGATGGCTTTGTTTGTTTTACGTAGGTGTGTCTCCATTTTTAGGTTGCAGTCGAGTGTGACTCCTAGATATTTGATTTCGTTTTTCGTGTTGTACGTGTTGTTGCACAGGGTGATTGTAGAGGGGGCTTGAAGTTCGGTTTACTGGATACATACATGACTTCTGTTTTCTTGTGATTAATTGTCATGTTGTTTTTCTGTAGCCATCTTAACATCTCGTCCAGGCAGGTTTCGAGCTGTGCATATTTAGGGTCCGCGGCGTCCAATTGTGAGTAGAGCATAATATCATCTGCATAGAGGTGGTAGTTGATGTTATGCCTTTTGAAAATGTCACAGAGGGGTTGCATGTAAATGTTGAACAGTAGTGCCGAGAGGGCCGAACCCTGAGGTATGCCCTGTGTTTGCGAGAATGGTTCAGCTTTTTCACCATTGAATTATGAAGAATTTAAGAGAAGGAAGAATTTAAGAGAAGGAAGAATAGAAATGAGAGCAGAAACGATAGGAAAAGGGAAGAGAGAGAATTAGGAGAAAGGGTAGAAAGATATAGGGAGAATGGAAAAGTAATAAAATATCCTATGGCAAGTAAAGGAGACAAATACGGGGGAGAGCTGAAAGAGAAAGAAAAAGGAAGATACCAGAGAGAGAAACAAAAAGAACAGATGAGACCAGAATGAGAAAAGAAAGAGGAAGACATCGAACTATAAAATCAAGCTAGAGACAGCAAAGATTGTTTTTTTGTAAATGTCTAATAGAGAAGAGTAATAACAGCGTAAAATGTCTTGGCCCTTGAAATCTAATTTTGAGTTTCAGATTTTAATATGTGTTCCATATAGAGCCCAATTCCAAACTGGGCCCGTCTGGCCCGTCCGGATGTCCAAAATATGAGTGGGGCACAGTTGTACCAGATTGCGGGAGCTATACGTTCCCGTGGTTGCAGAATCTGGGAATATGGACGGGCTGGCATGAACAGTATTCTGAGCGGGGAGACATACAGCATGCTGCCTGTCTCCACCATTCAGTGCTCCTGCTGGGGTGCCGGTGCCGTGACATCCCGTCGCCATGACACTGGGATGCTCAGCAGGAGCAAGCAAGGCCCAACAGCACTAAAAGTCTCTTTTCCCTGCCGCTTGACACTTGGAGGGGGCAGCCAGGGCTTGGATCAGGTGGCAGGGGCTCCCCCACAGCGGTCCCGCTGTCCTGGGGGGGGGGCGGAAGGCCCCGATTGCAATGGTGCCCGGCCCTTAATAAGCCAGGCGTCCAAAGTGAGACCGCCGGACGTACAGGGCTTTGACCAGAATAGGCCCTGTACGTCCGGGTGCTTCAGCCCACCCCCTGTTCCACCCATCCTCCCGTTCCACCCACTGGCCCTACTCCTCTCCCCTCCATCCAGCGCTCCCCGCACAAAGGCTCTGTTTGTGAGAGAAGCTCTGGCAGCTGAATATGGTTTCAGTGAATAGCAGGGGCTGTACATCTAAACCAGACGTACATCTTCACTATTCACTGGTCAGAATGATCCCCATAGTGTTTATGTGTTAGAAACAGCTGTATTTGTTATGTCAGCTAATTAGGCTTTTTCATCACATAATTAATTCCTTTCTTTGTGGGAGTATTGTGGGACATATCAGCCAGCCTTTGTTTAGTATTTTCTGGCAAGAAACTTAAAGAATGTGTTTTCAAAATATAAATGAATTGAATATTTTTGCAAATTATAATTTTTATGGTGGAAAATGACCTGAGGGAGGCCTCCCATCCAGCCCTGCTCTGACCAGGTGTCCCAGATTCGCAAACCAAAGATCTGGTAACCTTTAATAAAACGGCATGAAGGAAAATTGCCATGAACAGAAATGGTAACCAGGAAAACATTCTTGTAATCTTTGTTGCATTCGTTAGTTGCTGCTGCACACCCTGATGCTAACCAGTTAGCACTGCGGCATTCTGGGGGTGTTCCAGGAGTGGCACCTGGTCATAACGGGACTCAGCGATATTGAGCCGTTGCCCAGTTATGGCTAAGCAGTGAAAATAAGGTGCAGCAGAGGCTGACCTAACTTTCTCCGTGAAAGCTAACCGGCAGCGGCTGAATATCGCTACTGCCCGGTTAGCTTCCTGTCAATCTGGGCAACCCAGATATTCAATTCCAGGGCCAGATATGACACCGACAGTGAATATCCAGGTTTAAACTTTGTCGTTGTCGGCTAGCTGCATTAGATTGGCTAGCCACCACCGCTGAATATTGGGTCCTTTGTTTATTAAGTCAGTTAGGGCATAGTATAACACGACAACTTTCAGTTTGGGAAGGGGGGACTTTTCTGAACTCCACCTTAACCAGGGTGGAACCAGGCTGTTGGCATTAACATTTAACAAGGAGATAGAACAGGTTTTAAACAAGAAAAAGGGGGAAAGCTGACAGTCATCCAAGCGTGCATGATATCTTTGAAGGACATCAAAACAGGGAAGTAAGGGTATCCCAAAAGAGAGGTTCCAGTAAAGATAAAGTAACCCAGATGCCTTTGAGTAAAGAGCAGACAGAGTTGAAAGATTCCAGATTACCCCTCTCATCTCGTATCCAGATTGTTAATATGAACAAATTACAAACTTTGAAATGCCTGTATTCAAATGTTAGAAGTCAAACAATAAGATGGGAGGGCTAGAATATGTAGTACTATATGAAAGGTTAGATATAATGGCATCTTGGAGACCTTGTGGAAGGAGGACAACCAATGGGACACTGTAATATCTGGGTACAAATTATATCGAAATGATAGGATAGGTTAATTTGGTTAAAGAGGGCATTGAGTCAAACAGGAGAAAAGTTTTGCAGGAAACAAAATTCACAATAAAATCTCTAAGGATAGACATTCCATGTGAAAAGGGGAAGGCAATGGGAGACTGGGTGTCCAAATGGCAGATGAAATTTAAAGAGCCCTTATGTATTTAGGAAAGAACAACCCGAACTATGGTCACACGATGCAAGATTCTACATTAGGAATCACCACCCAGGAAAAGGATCATCATGGATAAAATATTGTAACCCTCTTCTCTGTGAGCAGCGTTGGCTAAGAAAGTAAATAGAATGTTAGGATTCATACAGAAAGGAAAGGAGAATAAAACAAGGATATTATAATGCCTCTGTATCGCTCCTTGTTGCAATTGCACCTCGAACATGGTGTGCAATTCTGGTTGCTATATTTTAAATAAGAATATAGTGGAATTAGTAAAGGTACAGAGAAGAGGAACCACAATGATAAAGGGAATGGAAGGATACCTTTACGAGGAAAGGCTTAAAAGTTTAGGGCTCTTCCGCTTGGAAAAGAGATGGCTGAGGGCAGATATGATATAAGTCTACAAAATAATCAATGGAGTGGAATGGGTAAACATAGATCGGTTGTTTATACCTTCAAAAAAGTAGAAAGACTAAGGGACATGCAATGAAGCTACAATGTAGCACATTTAAGACTAATCAGAAAAAATATTCTTTCACTCAATGTCTAATCAAACTTTGGAATTTGTTATCGAAGGATGTAGTAAAAGCTGTTAGTGTAAATGGGTTTAAGAGAGGTTTGTTCAAGTTCCTGGATGAAAAGTTCATTATTAAAGAGGACCAGGGAAATCCATTGCTTACCCCAGGACACGCACTATGGAACTTGTGTGCCTCTTTGGGAACCTGACAGGTACTTGTGACTTGGATTGGCCACTGTTGGAAACAGGATACTGGGCTTGATGGACCTTGGTCTGACCAAGTATGGCTTTTCTTATGCTCTTATAACTGATCCTAGGCTGACCAGGGAAATCCATTGCTTACCCCAGGACACGCACTATGGAACTTGCGTGCCTCTTTGGGAACCTGACAGGTACTTGTGACTTGGATTGGCCACTGTTGGAAACAGGATACTGGGCTTGATGGACCTTGGTCTGACCAAGTATGGCTTTTCTTATGCTCTTATAACTGATCCTAGGCTCCTTTTTACCAGAAATTGTAATTGTCTTGTCTTATATTGTTTAATATGCTATGGGCCCGATTCTGTATGGCGAATAGCAGGTTGTACATCCCAGTGGGACATGCAACCCTACTAGTCATCTGGTCCGAATTCAGAGAAAAATGTCTCCCTGCATGCACAGAGAACCTGTGCAGGGAGATTGAGACAGGGGTGGCACGGGGGGGGGGGGGGGGGGGTAGAGAGTGGGCAGAGTGTGGGCAGGCCATACACCTGGACGTACAGGGCCGATTCAGGTCATGGCCCTGTATGGTCAGGGATCACCAGAAGGACACCCTGCTTATTCCACCTCAGAGATGGAATAAGCACAAGGTTCCCGTTCTCTCTGGCCCAGCAGTTTCCCAAGAAGCAATGGAATCGCAGGAGGTGAGTCCCCACCACCCGATCACTATATCGAAATGATAGAGCTGATCAAATTGGTGGAGGGGTTGCGCTCTATGTTAGAGAGGGCATTGAGTCAGAAAGGATTAAAGTTTAGCAGGAAACAAAATCTGCTGTAGAATCTATATGGATTGAAATTCCATGTAAAAGGGGGAAGGCAATGGCAGTGGGAGTGTGCTATCGAGCGCCTGGCCAGAATGACCAAATGGATGATGAAATGCTCAAAGAAATCAAGGAAGCTAACAAACGTTACAGCGCAGTGATAATAATGGGTGATTTCAATTACCCCGGTATCGACTGGGTCAGTGTCACGTCAGGACATGCTAGGGAGATAAAGTTCCTAGATGAAATAAATGACTGCTTCTTGGAGCAGCTGGTTCATGAACCGACCAGAGGGGAAGCCATATTAGACCTAGTCCTTAGTGGAACACCAGATCTAGTGCAAGAGATAAGGTTGTTGGGGCCACTTGGCAATAGTGATCATAGCATGATCGCCTTTGATTTAATTAGTGGAGGAGGGATAGTAAGGAAATCCACAGTACTACCTTTTAACTTTCGAAAGGGAGACTATGATAAAATGAGGAAAACAGTTAAGAAAAAACTAAAAGGAGCAGTTGCAAAGGTTAAAGACGTACATCAGGCTTGGCTGTTGTTGAAAAATACTATCTTGGAAGCCCAGACCAGCTGTATTCCACGCTTTAAGAAAAGTGGAAAGTCTCCTTTCTAGATCCATAACAGAGGTCGTCACAGATTTCACCTGAGAAACCAAGGAAGAAAATTGAGGGAGTAAAGCTTCACCCAAAGAGGCTATAGCATTCCATATTGCCTCTAAAGTAAAGTCCGTAGGACGCTGTGACTGTGGGGGGTCTACAAAATAGAGTTGTTAATGTGGAGGATCAAATAGATATTTTCAAGAAGAATTTCTTATCAGTACAATATAGAATGGAGCATTTGGATAATCTTTCTTGGGCACATAATTTGTGTATTGTAAATTTTCCTAGGGTTCCTTCTGTTTCTGCAAGAGATATGTTTCAGGAATATTTGAGTGAAATATTAGGGGTTTCTCCTGAATTAATGCCCCCTCTTGTTAAGATCTATTATCTCCCTAAGGGGAAGAAAATATCTGGTGGGACCTTAGGGGCAGGATTGGGCCAGGGGGAAGAATTGAATGTTATGGATTTGATAGAGAATTCTGGGCTTAACTCTCAGGAATCCTCCACTTTACTAATCACATTTGCCCTATTGTCTGATAAAGAGTGGATGTTGAAGTTATTTTTTAGGAAAAGGAAGCTTCCCTTTAGGGGTTTGGCTGTCCGTATGTACCCTGATTTGGCTCGTGATACTCAAAAAGACGTAGGGAGTTTCTCCTGCTTCGTTCTGGAGTCCTACAGCTGGGAGGGCTTTTCTTTCTTAAACACCCATGTAAATGCCTGGTGAAATACCAGGCGGTTTCCTATATTTTTTATGAACCCTCTCAGCTGGTAGCCTTCATTAGTGCTAAGCAGCCAGACTCTATAAATGATCCTCCTTAACTCACGATAGAATTGTTCTGAATTTTGACTGCTGCCTTGTTTCTTACGTATTTGGTATAGTTTATTACTCTATAAGAGTCCCCCCCTTATAGTGGGCTAGTGAGGTTGGCATTATTTGTATTATTCCTTAATATACTGGTCACGGGGGTTGTAGTGGAGCCGTGTATAATTTTCTATTGTGTTATATGTTCTGATTTTCTGCTTGTCAGCCTGTTTCCGCAGGAAAGAACTTTGTTTCTTTCTTGATTATATTGTAAAATTTCATAAATAAAAAATTTAAAAAAAAGAAAAGAAAAGTGGAAGGAAGTCCAAAAATTTGCCAGCATGGTTTAAAGGTGAGGTCAGAGAGGCTGTTGTTACCAAAAAAGCATCTTTCAGGAAATGGAAAAAAAGAGCCAAACGACGAAACCTGGAAACAGCACAAGCACTGGCAAGTCAAATGCAAGGCATTGATAAGGCAGGCAAAGGGAGAATTTGAGAAGAAGCTTGCTGCAGAAGCAAAAACGCGAAGTAAAGACCTTTTCAAGTACATTCGTAGCAAAAAACCTGTGAGAGAATCAGTTGGTCCATTAGATGATAAAGGGGTTAAAGGAGCACTAAGAGGCGACAAGGCGATAGCAGAGAGACTGAATGAATTCTTTGCTTCGGTCTTTACTGAGGAAGATGTAGGGATGTTACCCATGACTGAAGTGGTATTTAAAGGTGCGAAAGAATTGAAAGAAATATCGATACATCGGGAAGATGTATTACAACTATTAGATAAACTGAAGAGTAGCAAATCACCTGGGCCGGATGGTATACATCCAAGGGTGTTGAAAGAACTGAAATATGAGATTGCAGACCTGCTATTTGTAATCTGTGAACTATCATTAAAATCATCTCTAATACCTGAAGATTGGAGGATCGCCAATGTAACACTAATTTTTAAAAAGGGTTCCAGGGGTTATCCGGGAAACTACAGACTGGTGAGCCTGACATCAGTACCGGGAAAAATGGTAGAAACCATCATAAAGAATAAAATTACTCAGCATGTAGATAGTCATGTCCTAATGGGAGACAGCCAACATGGCTTTAGACAAGGGAGATCTTGTCTTACTAATCTGTTATGTTTTTTTGAAGGAGTGAATAATCAGGTGGACAAAGGTGAGTCGGTTGATATTGTGCATCTGGACTTTCAGAAAGCCTTTGACAAGGTCCCTCATGAGAGACTTTTGGCAAAACTAAAGAGTCATGGGATAGGAGGCAGTGTACTATTGTGGATCAGGAACTGGTTAAAAGATAGAAAGCAGAGGGCAGGGCTAAATGGCCAATTTTCCCAATGGAGAAAGGTGAATAGTGGTGTACCCCAGGGATCTGTGCTGGGTCCGCTGCTTTTTAACATATTCATAAATGACCTGGAAAGTGGAATAACGAGTGAGGTTATCAAATTTGCAGATGACACAAAACTATTTAAAGTTGTTAAAACCCAAGAGGATTGTGGAAAATTGCAAGAGGATCTTGATAAATTGGAAGAATGGGCATCAAAATGGCAGATGAAATTTAATGTGGAGAAGTGCAAGGTTATGCACCTAGGGAAGAATAACCCAAACTATGGTTACACGTTGCAAGGTTCCACATTAGGAACCACCACCCAGGAAAAAGATTTAGGCGTCATTGTGGATACCATGTTAAAACCCTCGGCCCAGTGTGCAGCAGCGGTCAAGAGAGCAAATAGAATGCTAGGTATGATAAGGAAAGGAATGGAAAATAAAACAAAAGATATTATAATGCCTCTATATCGTTCCATGGTGAGACCGCACCTTGAATATTGTGTGCAATTCTGGTCGCCGTATCTTAAAAAGGATATAGCGATTTTAGAAAAGGTTCAGAGAAGAGCCACCAAAATGGTAAAGGGGATGGAAGGATACTCCTATGAAGAAAGGCTAAAAAGGTTAGGGCTCTTTAACCTGGAAAAGAGACGGCTGAGGGGAGATATGATAGAAGTCTATAAATTAATGAACAGAGTGGAACGGGTAAACGTAGATCGATTGTTTACCTTATCAGAATATAGAAAGACTAGGGGACATGCAATGAAGCTACAGGGTAAACTATTTAAGACTAATAAAAGAAAATATTTTTTCACTCAACGTGTAATCAAACTCTGGAATTTGTTACCAAAGGATGTAGTAAAGGCTGTTAGTGTAGCTGGGTTTAAAAAAGGTTTGGACAAGTTCCTGGAGGAAAGGTCCATAAACCATTATTAAGAAGGGACCTAGGATATCAATGCTTGAACCAATACAAGCATTGTGGAACCTGTGTCCCTTGGGGAAACTGCTAGCTACATATGACCTAGATTGGCCACTGTTGGAAACAGAATATTGGGCTTGATGGACCTTGGTCTGACCCAGTATGGCATATCTTATGTTCTTATGAAGTGTGGACGTCCCCCATGGCCGATGCAGGGGCATGCTGGACTGTCTCAGTGCCTGATCCTGCATCTGCGGGAGCATCTTGCTCCTGCAGTGCAGGATCAGCTACAGACTGGCCCGTCCAGTTCTTGGCCGTCCAGACAGCCCAGAGGTGCCCCTTATGAGATAAGGCTCCACGTCTAGTCATTTCCAGTTCTTTTCATTTTGAAGACTTTCTTGATGCACAACTAAAAGAAGTATATGAAATAAATAAACTAAACTAAACAGTTGCATTTATTTAAGTAATAATAAACAGGTTACCTTCTCAGCCTCGTTGGGTGGGCCATCACTGGAAGAGCTCAGCACTGCTTTAGACGCTGCACCTGTCTTTTCTCCCTCATCAGATGATGCTCCTTTTTCACTGATGTTGCTGGCCAGCTCCCCCAGTTTTTTCTTCAAAGTCTCCTCCTCTAGATCAGCACTGGTATGAGCTCCGAAAACTGGTGACTGAAGATATAGAATTCAGTTTATTAAAGAGGATTCTCAACCTGACTCGCTTGAAGGTGAATAGTGCTTTATTTTTTTTCTTGTGTTGCATTGATTGACATATGGCATGAGAACTAATGATCCTTCACCCATGGTGCTCAAAACATTGTAAAGCCTGTCAGGGAGTTGCAAGTGCTTGCTGAGGTTTCCTGATAGATTCAGCAGGAGGTCACAGCTGAGTTGGGTATCCAGTAATGGCAACAAACACAATATTATTTTATTTATTTATTTAACAGTTTTTTATACCGCTTTATCATTTCAGTCAAAGTGCTTTACATTTTAACTTAAACTTGGTAATATACATTAAACAGGGATATTAATAACTTGGATATAAATAACTTCAGAACATAAATGTTATGCTTGACTTTGGAGAGCTCTTAGAAAAATATTTCAAAACTGTATATTCTAATTCCACACCACTGTACTATTGCCATGAATTACTGCTATACCTGGTGCAGAATTCCTTTTTGCTTGAGGGCAGAAGCAGCTGGACTAGTTCCTTCTGCCTCCATGTAAACAGGACACTTGGATCGGAGGGGGCAGAAGCAGGAAAAGCGATACAACTCCAGAATTTATGGTAAGCGCTGTGTCGCTGTTTAGAAACAATTGCCGCCATTACAGTTCCCAGAGAGGGGCAGCAGCAGCAGCAGCAATGGGTTTCTCTCCGACCACTGGGGCTCTAGGTGGCCACCTAGTTTGCCTACTAGTAGTGCTGACCCTGGAGACACACCCTAATTATTGCTTGGAGACTTTGTAAGGTTAGCCTTCAAGCAAATCAGGGGAACCCTAGTTGTCTAATTACTAGCAGAGGAGTAGTAATTAGCTCAGAGAAAGGCTAGGTAGATCTAGCTTGTGCAAAGCTGGAAAAGTAGTTCCCCCCCAAAATGAGCTTTATTTCAAACTGAGTAAAATAGAAGGGAATGCTTGCTTGGAATATCCAGCTTTATGTTTTTGCTGCTAAGAAATCCATACTTTTGAGTGTGTTATTCAGTGTTGCCAGATGATCTCAAAAGTTCTAGTCCAAAGCGAGTTAAAAAATAGCCCAAAACAGTTATCCACCCTTGGCCCTGTCCTCCCTTCCCTGATTGGCTGGTGTGACAGTTGATAAGGTGTGGCCATGCTACAATGCCACATGGCCACACCACCCCCTTTCCTGATTGGCTGGAATATGGCAATCAATCATTTCAATCCTGCCAAATCTCATTGGTCAACTCCCCATTTGCTGCTCTGAGACCTGACCAATGAGATGCAGTCAAGAACTGTGCCCCTTCTGAAGGTAAGCTTTTTTAAAACTATTTTTACTCTATTTTCCGCGGTTTTCTCACCCAACATGGCATGGGCAAATTGCCCAAAAAAATGCAGCCAACAAATTTTTGATTAGCCAGCGCTTATCTCAATGGTTGTGACAATCAAAATCCAGAGAATTTCTTAGTGTTGTTACTCACCTCTATCCTGGGCTAGGATTAAGGCTAGTGCAGTCTCTCAATTGTTCAGGCAAGGCCAAAGCCTGCATTTTTCACTCTGCAATTTTCACTCTAGCCATACTAAAATCAGCATGTTTTCAATGGCAGCATCGAATTAGGTCCGGTGGACATCACCCCTAGCTGGGACAGACACGGCAGTGTTGCCAAAAGTCTGGCAGTAAGCATGGCACTGAGGGAAGGGCAGTACTAGATCAAATGGAATTTTTGCAATGTCTAGGTTGTGGGGGAAGGTCAGCAGTTCTACATTCTAATTCCCACAAAGATTATTTTTTTTTATTTAAAAGTAATTATATACCACCTTTTCCTTAAATCAAGGTAGTTTGCATTATACTCAGTTTTCACCTTGTGAACAAGGTTGTTTACATTAGACTCCATCACTAAACTCAGCCATTTACATTGTAACAAGGTAGTAATGATGCTATTAATGATGGCTCTGGATAAAGCCAAGCTTTGACTCTGACAACTCAAAAGGCCATCATGAACAGTGTTTAATACCTAGCATAGACAGAGACAGTTGTTAATCAGAGCTGTTTAGGAGTTTCCACTTGGGTAAACTATTCCCCTGTGTAAAAGAGAAGCTATTGCCTCTCCCCTAAGTTAAGTGGGCAGATATTTCTTTACTATTGCGGATTCTTCAACTGAATGGGATCATAAGCTTGCCTGTCATATCTAGGACTACTGGGACTGTGGTCAGGTCCAGGCTATTAGGGTTTCTAAGCTAGAAGAGATTCTGGACAAATGTAATGGCAACATGGACGAATGGTAAGGCATTCTACCAATACATGGCAGAAGAGTGTCTCTCCACAGCATTGTGCTGTCTGCCACCACCTCCCTCTGAAATGACATCTCTGCCCCCATTGCTGGAATCGGGGACAGGAAGTCTCCAGAGAGCTGAGAGCCAGTGAAAAAGGGCCAGAAATCAGGGACAGTCCTGCAAAATCAGGGACATCTGGTAACCTTTAGCTCTATAGGCCTGAAACAATTCATGGTTAGTATGTTTGTCACTCCTGTTCTAAAAGAGAAATCCTGCTTGAAATATGATAGATGTATGCTGATTTGTTTGTTTAATGCTTTCAGACTGCCTTGCAGTGGATGCAAGGACTGGACAATGTTGGTTGAACCAGTAGTTTGTGCTTCACTTCCATTGTTGGAACTCATTATTTGCTCCCTGGCTGAGCCTTGTTCCGCCAATCTGTCAAGTAGTAGGTGCAATGAGATGCTCGAGGAGCTGGTAAATATCTCATTACTATTTTTTTGGGAAGAGATGGTTGAGATGGCTCCAATTCAGTTTTGTTTCTAACCTGCATGAGCTCGCTCCGATTCATCTGGATAGTTAGCATCAAAGTGAAACTCGCATTATTACAGCTGATATAAATTTGTTTTGCTCAGATGAGGTTGACCTTTAAGTGAGCTATTTCAAGTAAGTACAGTTTCCCATGAAGGAGAGATGACGGTACTGTTCCAGTTTTGTCCTGACATGCTAATCCAATCATGTTTTTCGCCACATTAAATCTATGGATCATAGTTCTGATCTCACTAAGAAAAGCAGGAATGTGCATCTATGCATGTAATGGCTAAAACCAGAATGGAAGAGTAAGAAAGTCAACATGTGGAGCCAATTGGCAATCCTAATGGAAGACTGAAAATTTAAATGAAAGCATTAATATGTCTAGATTTTTTGAAGCAGACTGGAGAAGTTCTATTTTAGTGTGAGATGTACTGTGCCATAATTGAATACGGCTTGTACAATTGAAAGCAAGCCACACTCCCCCGTTGCCTTTTGTTGACATAAATGTGAGCTTCAATATTAGGACACACGTGGAGACTGTTGATTTAAAAGCGACTTCTGGAAAACTAGCTTTGCAAAGATGGGGGAATACCTCAAGGAGTTGCTAGATGGATGGGAACATCTGGGAGAAGCAAAAAACTGTGGGCAAGACTGAAAGGAGATATTTTAAGGGCAACAAACATTTTGTTAGGAAAATAAATAAAAGTAAGAGGGAAAGGAGGCTACTATGGTTTTCAAAAAGAAGTAGCTGAAAAGATAAGGAAATAAAGGTTAGCCTTTGTAAACTATAAGAGATCACAGAAAGAAAAAGAAACATGGAAATGATGGCAGATAAAGAACCTATTGGCCTATCTAGTCTGTCCATCCATAAAAACTATTAAGTTCTATACTCCCTTTCTCTCCTTCAGAGACCCTTTGTATTTGTCCCATGCTTTTTTGGATTCAGATACAGTATAGTTCTCATCTCCCCTGCCTCCACTGTGAGGATGTTTTATGCATCCACCACTCTTTCTCTATCTGAAGAAGCTAAGGGAAGCCAATAAAATAGTCAAGAAGAAGTAATAGAAGAAAAAATAGTCAATAAAGTAAAACACTGGGACAAGACTTTTTTTTAGGTATGTTAGTGACAGGAAGACGTGCAAAGATGGCACTGTGAGACTTAAAGGGGAGGAATACGTAGAAGCTGATGAGGATAAAACGGAATTACTCAATAAATATTTCTGTTCTGTGCTCACAGAGAAAGGGCCGGGAATTGGAGCTCAGAAAACAAACACAAATAGGAAAGGAAGTGAGGTAGAATTCAAACTACTGCATTTTCAGAAGACTGTATGTTCATAAGGAGTTAGCTAAACTAAACGTGGACAAAGAGATGGAGTCGGATGGGATTCATCCGAGGGCATTGAAGAAATTAGGGAACTACTGGCTGACCGTTGTAATGCTTTTTTAAAGTCAGGAGTGATCCCAGAGGACTGAAGAATGTAGTTGCTGTCTACAAAAGTGGAAGTAAGGAAGAAATTGGCAACTACAGACTGGTTAGTCTGTGGTGAGTACAGTGCCTTGTGAAAGTATTCATCCCCTAGGTGTTTGTCCTGTTTTGTCGTATTACAACCTGGAATTAAAATAGAGTTTTGGGGGTTAGCACCATGTGATTTATACAACATGCCTACCACTTTGAAGGTGCAAAATATCCTTTATTGTGACACAAACAATAATTAAGACAAAAAAACAAACAGAAATCAGGAGTGTGCATAGGTATTCCTCCCCACCCAAGTCAATACTTTGTAGAGCCACCTTTTTCTGCAATTACAGCTACAAGTTTCTTAGGGGTATGTCTCTATTAGCTTAGCACATCTAGCCACTGGGATTTTCACCCATTCCTCAAGGCAAAACTGCTCTAACTCTTTCAAGTTAGATGGGTTGGATTGTATACAGGAATCTTCAAGTCATGGCACAGATTCTCAATTGGATTGAAGTCTAGGCTTTGACTAGGCCATTCCAAAAGATTTTAATGTTTCCCTTTAAACCACTCCAGTGTAGCTTTAGCAGAATGTTTAGGGTCATTGTCCTGCTGGAAGGTGAACCTTCGCCCCAGTCTCAAATCTCTGGCAGACTGAAACAGGTTTTCCTCAAGAATTGCTCTGTATTTAGTGTATTTAGTGTAGCAAATCACCTGGGCCGGATGGTATACATCCAAGGGTATTGAAAGAACTGAAATATGAGATTGCAGACCTGCTATTAGTAATCTGTGAACTATCATTAAAATCATCTCTAATACCTGAAGATTGGAGGATCGCCAATGTAACACCAATTTTTAAAAAGGGTTCCAGGGGTGATCCGGGAAACTACAGACCGGTGAGCCTGACGTCAATACCGGGAAAAATGATAGAAACCATCATAAAGAATAAAATTACTCAGCATGTAGATAGTCATGAACTAATGAGAGACAGCCAACATGGCTTTAGACAAGGAAGATCTTGTTTTACTAATCTGTTATGTTTTTTTGAAGGAGTGAATAATCAGGTGGACAAAGGTGAGTCGGTTGATATTGTGTATCTGGACTTTCAGAAAGCCTTTGACAAGGTCCCTCATGAGAGACTTTTGGCAAAACTAAAGAGTCATGGGATAGGAGGCAGTGTACTATTGTGGATCAGGAACTGGTTAAAAGATAGAAAGCAGAGGGTAGGGCTAAATGGCCAATTTTCCCAATGGAGAAAGGTGAATAGTGGTGTACCCCAGGGATCTGTGCTGGGTCCGCTGCTTTTTGACATATTCATAAATGACCTGGAAAGTGGAAGAACGAGTGAGGTTATCAAATTTGCAGATGACACAAAACTATTTAAAGTTGTTAAAACCCAAGAGGATTGTGGAAAATTGCAAGAGGATCTTGATAAATTGGAAGACTGGGCATCAAAATGGCAGATGAAATTTAATGTGGACAAGTGCAAGGTTATGCACCTAGGGAAGAACAACCCAAACTATGGTTACACGATGCAAGGTTCCACATTAGGAACCACCACCCAGGAAAAAGATTTAGGCGTCATTGTGGATACCATGTTAAAACCCTCGGCCCAGTGTGCAGCGGCGGCCAAGAGAGCAAATAGAATGCTAGGTATGATAAGGAAAGGAATGGAGAATAAAACAAAGGATATTATAATGCCTCTATATCGTTCCATGGTGAGACCGCACCTTGAATATTGTGTGCAATTCTGGTCGCCGTATCTTAAAAAGGATATAGAGTTATTAGAAAAGGTTCAGAGAAGAGCCACCAAAATGGTAAAGGGGATGGAAGGATACTCCTATGAAGAAAGGCTAAAAAGGTTAGGGCTCTTTAACCTGGAAAAGAGACGGCTGAGGGGAGATATGATAGAAGTCTATAAATTAATGAGCGGAGTGGAACGGGTAAACGTAGATCGATTGTTTACCTTATCAGAATATAGAAAGACTAGGGGACATGCAATGAAGCTACAGGGTAAACTATTTAAGACTAATAAGAGACAATATTTTTTCACTCAACGTGTAATCAAACTCTGGAATTTGTTACCGGAGGATGTAGTAAGGCTGTTAGTGTAGCTGGGTTTAAAAAAGGTTTGGACAAGTTCCTGGAGGAAAGGTCCATAAGCCATTATTAAGAAGGGACCCAGGATATCAATGCTTGAACCAATACAAGCATTGTGGAACCTGTGTCCCTTGGGGAAACTGCTAGGTACATATGACCTAGATTGGCCACTGTTGGAAACAGAATACTGGGCTTGATGGACCTTGGTCTGACCCAGTATGGCATATCTTATGTTCTTATGTTCTTATGTCATCCATTGTTCCTTCAATCCTGACCAGTTTTCCTGTCCCTGCCAATGAAAAACATACCCACAACATGATGCTGCAACCACTGTGTTTCACTATGGGAATGTTGTTCTCGGGGTGATGGGAAGTGGGTTTGCGCCATACATAACGTTTCCCATGATGACCAAAAGTTCAATTTTCTTCTCATCTGACCAGAGAACCTTCTTCCATGTGTTTGGGGGGTCCGCCACATGTTGTTGTGCAAAATCCAAACGCGTTTTCCTATTTTTTTTCTTTAAGCAATGGCTTTTTTCTGGCCACTCTTCCATAAAGTCCCACTTTGTGGACTATACAGCTTAAAGAGGTCCTATGGACAGATACTCCTATCTCTGTTGTGGATCTTTGCAGCTCCTTCAGTGTTATCCTTGGTGTCTTTGTGGCATCTCTGATTAATGCCCTCCTTGCCTGGTCTGTGAGTTTTGGTGGGCAGCCTTCTCTTGACAGGTTTGTAGTGGTGAAACCAAACACAAGAAGCGAGTGGCGTGTGGAGGTCACAGGTGCCTTTATTATAAACAATCCCCTACTCGTTTCGGCAGTTGCTTTCTTCAGGGAGTATGCAGCTTAAAAAACAAAATATAAAAACAATAGTACATAATACAAATCAAACACCAGGCAGGTACATATAATTGAAAAATATAAAAACTGTGTATCAGCTGACTTGTACTTTTTAAAATATGAATAAAGGAAGCCTGGTCCCTTCTTATAATAATGTTCTTTATATAAGAATGGATAGTATATTTTCAGCCCCCTCTTTTAATAGTTTTGATCTTTTAATGTTAATTATTTATTTATTATGTACTGTTTCTTACTCTGTTCAGCCCATACATTCAATTGTATAATCAAAAGATTCCAGTCAGCCATCTATTGATTTTTCACTTCAATACAAAAGTTATTCAGTTGTTGTCCCTCCCTTACATTTAAGTCCTGACGCAATTTACGGGAATAACTTTTTTACCTTTCATTGCCTCTGGTTCAGAGATACAATTGCATAATAGTGTCTCCTCAAAGGATCCTCACAGTGTGCATACGTGAGTATATTAAAAAGGACAGGTTCCATTGCACCACCTCATCTCTTTTAGCATATATTTTCTTTAATTGTTTGCACAGCCCTATGTTCTTTATGTGGTACAAGTCAACTGAAACACAGTTTTTTTGTACCTGCAATTCTATGTACCTGCCTGGTGTTTGATTTGTATTATGTTCATGTTTGTGTTTTACTTCATAAGTATTGTTTTTAATTAATTTTTTATTGATATATTTTTTATTTATTTATTCATAATTTTATTTGATCACAAATTATCATTATAATTTAAATTTAAAGTTTTAATTTTTACTATTGTTTTTATATTTTGTTTTTTAAGCTTCATACCCCCTGAAGAAGGCAACTGCTGAAATGCGTAGGGGATTGTTTACAATAAAGGCACCTGTGACCTCCACACGCCACTTGCTTCTTGTGTTTGGTTTCTCCACTGCGAGGGCCTTGTGCTCTCTTTGTGTTTCCCAAGTTTGTAGTGGTGCCATATTCTTTCCATTTTGTTATAATGGATTTAATGGTGCTCCGTGCGATATTCAGAATTTGGGATATATTTTTATACCCCAACTCTGATCTATACTTCTTCACAACTTTGTCTCTGATCTGTTTGGAGTGCTCTTTGGTCTTCATGTTGCTTGCTTAGTGGTATTGCAGAGTCAGGGGCCTTTCAGAACAGGTATATTTATACAGGCATTTGTGACAGATCATGTGACACTGATTGCACACAAGTGGACCCTAATCAACTAATTATGTGACTTCTGAGGTTAATTGGTTGGACCAGATTTTATTTAGGGGTTTCATAGCTAAAGGGATGAATACATATACACTCACAACTTTTCAGTTTTTACTTGTTTTTTTATATATACAAGGTATTTTATTGTCATTTCACTTCACCAATTTCAACTATATTGTTAGGTCTATAACCTAAACAGCCAAATGAACCTCCATTTTCAGTCCAAGTTTTAATGTGACAAAAAAGGACAAAAACCGAGGGGATGAATCCTTTCACAATGCAGTGTAAATTAATGTAAATGCTGCTAAAGCAGAGGGTGGTGCATTCTGGAATCCAAGGGATTACAAGATCTGAGACAATGACTTTACTAGAGGTAGGTCTTGTCAGATGAATCTAATTGATTTCTTCGACTGAGTGCCAGAGAATTGGATTGGGAGAGAGTGCAGATACATACTCTGTGCTATACTTAGATTTCAGCAAGACCATTGACACTGTTCCACATTGGTGACTTATAAATAAGCTGAGTGCCCTTGGGATGGATCCTAAAGAGTCTGACTAAGAAAATGGTTGAGTGGAAGCGACAGAGGGTGATACTAAATTGAGTTCACTCTGAAGATATGGGCATTACCAGTGGCCTGCCGCAGGGATTGGTCCTTGGTCCTTTTTAACATTTTTTGTAAGTGATATTACAAAAAGTCTGTCACGAAAGGTATGCCTTGTTGCAGATGATACCAAAATCTGCAAAAAGATAGATACTCTGGAGTGATCTAGCAAAAGTTGAAGATTGGTCAAAAATTTTGGCAGCTAAGATTTAGTGCTAAAAAATGCAAGGTCATGCATTTGGGCTGCAAGTTGGGCTGCAAAAACCAAAGGGAGCGGTACAGTGTAGGGGGTTAAGTACTTCAGGGCAAGAAAGAAAAGCGGAACCTGGAGATGATCGTATCGGTTGATCTTAACGTGGCTAAACAGGTAGAAAAGACAATGGCAAAAGCCAGATGGATGCTTGGTTGGACAGGGAGAGGAATGGCAGGCAGAAAAAAGGAGGTGATCGTCCTTTGTATAAGTCTCTAATGAGTAGTTGGAATACTGTGTACAATTCTGGAGATCACACCTTCAAAAGGATATAAACAGGATAGAGTCAGTCCAGAGGTTTGCTACTTAAATGGTCAGAGGTAGTCACCATAATGCATTTGGGGGTAGACTTAAAGATCTCAGTATGTATACTTTGAAGGAAAGACATGGAGTCATGATAGAGAAATTTAAATATCTCCTTGGTATAAATTCAAAGGAAGTGATCCTCTTCCAGTTGAAAGGAAGCTCTGGAACGAGGGATCATGGGATGAACGTGAAAGGAGAGAGGAGAAATCAGAGGAAATATTTCTTGATGATAAGAATGGCAGATAAGTGGAACAGCCTCCCAGTGGGAGGTGGTGGAGATGAGAACTATATCTGAATTCAAGAAAGCATGGAAGAAGTACAGAGGATCTCTGAGGGAGATGAAGGAACTGTAGAACTTAATTGTTCTTATGGACTAGCAGACTGGATAAGTCTTTATCTGCATTTCTATATTTCTATTTATTTATTTATTTAAACATTTTTATATACTGCCTTATCATTGAATCTATGTTTCTCTTGACATTCCTCAGAAACCGTTCTTTCTAAAATCTTGAATGACTTACTTACGGGCCATCACCAAGGGCCTTTACTAAATCCTCATCCTATACTGTTGATCATCATCTTCTCAGCACAGTGTACTCAGGTGTATTTTGAAACATTTCTCTGTCTTGGTTTTCTTCTTACCTCTCTCATCACACTTTTCATATGTTCTGTGATGGTTCTTCCTCCACTTCTATTCTGTTATCAGTCATGTACCTTAGTGCTCTGTCCTTAGCCCTATTCTCTTTTCTCCATACACGTGTTCCCTTGTTTTTCTGATCTCCTTTCAAAGCTTTAAATACCCATTTGATGCTGACTTCTCTCTGGCTTACTTCACTAATCAGAAATTTCACCAAAAATCCAATCCCATATCTCAGCCCATTTGTCTGACCAGGGGCGGCTCTATAATGAGGCAGAGGGAGGTAGCTGCCTCAGGTGGCAAAGTTTTGGGTGCAGCAAAAATGCCCCCAAAAGGGTCAAGTGGCCGCTGCCTCACTCTGCCTTCTAAGGTAAAAAAAACAACATTCAAATGGACCAGCTGCTGCTGCTGCCTCTACTTCTCCTAGTCGGCAGTGACAGAATCAACACCTCCCCCCGCCACTGCCCCTGCCCCAGTCCCAGATCCAAGGACACTGGGGCAGTGGAGATGAGCTATCAACTATGAAAAATAAAAAAGTGCAAAGTCTCTTCAGGACTCTGGCACACTCGTATACCCCTGTTATGTGCTTTTGCTTTCTGGTTTTATTTTAAAGTTGATAGCTCGCTGCACTTACAAGTGGTCCCGAGCTATCAACTTTGAAAAAAAAATGGAAAGCAAAAGCGCAGGCTTTTGTGACTCTGGCATACTTGTAAGGCCCTGATGGTTCCTGCCCCTTCTGATGATACTTTTCATGTCAGAGGGGGTGGATTTGTCAGGACTTAAAAGCACGAGGGAGTCTTGAAAACTGCGTGCTTTTCCTTTCTTGCTGCCGATATTGAGAGGTGGATGGCAGATGCTGGACAAAGGGGAGGGGGGGGAGCAGGAGAACAAATGCTAGACAGGGGAAAGCAGAAAGACAAATGCTGGACAACGGAGGGGGGGGGGAAAGCAGGAAGAGTAATGCTGGACAATAGGGTGGAAACAGGAAGACAAATACTGGACACGTGCGGGAAAATCAGGAAGACAAATGCTAAACAGAGAGGGGAAACAGGAAGACAAATGCTGGACACGTGTGGGGGAAACAGGAAGACAAATGCTGGACAACAGGGGGGAAACAGGAAGACAAATGCTGGACATGTACGGGGGAAGCAGGAAGACAAATGGACAGAGGAGGGAAGCATAAAGACAAATGCTGGACCAGGGCTGACACTACCCGGTAAGCTGGGAAAGCACAGCAGGGGAGCCGATGTCAGGAGGGTACCATTTATTTATTTTACATACATTCTCTTATATACCGCGCTATTCTGCATCAGTGCGGTTTACATTGAACAAACTGAAATTACATTGAACAGGGCATTATAACTTGGAGATAACTATTTTACAGGGAACATTGCTAGCCACCTGCCCCCCACTCCCCATTCAGGATGGTCTGCAGAGAGCTGGCGGCTTGGTGGAGAGCCTGCACACAGGACATGCTGCTCCCACGGATAGAAGGCTGTGAGAGGCCACAATCACCACTTGCAGCCTTCTGCCCAGGGCAGGCTTTCCACTAGGCTGCCGGACCTCCGCATATTATCTTGAATGGGGAGTAGGGGCGGGCGGCCAGCGACGGCATTCTCTTGACATCGGTTTGCACAGCACCTGCCCACAGGACATGCTGCTCCCGCAGGCCGAAGGGTGTAGGAGGCAATAATTGTGGCCCAGAGAAGCAGAGCCTGCCTGCAGGAGCAACATGTCCTGCGAGCAGAGATCATGGCTTGCACAGCCCCTGCTGGTGTGACATGCTGCTCCTGCAAGTGGAAGGGTATGGGAGGTAATGATTGTGGTCCAGAGAAGCAAAGCCTGCCCACAGAAGCAGCATGTCCTATGGGCAGGGGCTGGGATCACGGCTTGCATGGTCCCTGCCTGTGGGACATGCTACTTCGCAGACAGGCTCTGTCCCTTGTACATATAATAGAGGAGGCATTGGGAAGGGGGGGGGGGGGTGGACCTGAGGGGACATTTGGAGGTGGACATGGATGGGCACAGGGAGTCAAAAGGGAGATGCTGGGTGTGGGGAGGGTAGGGGGAGGGTAGGGGGGAATAGGGAGGCAGTGGGGATAAGATTGAGGTGGGGGGCTAGGGAGATAAAGGACATGGAAAGGGACATAGGGAGAAGCAAGGAGGGGAGATGGAGTGGTGATGTTGGCCAGGGGGTTATAGGGAAACTATGGAAAAATGCTAGACTTGGGAAAGTGGGAACAGAGAGAGACAGAGTGGAGATGCTGGACACAGGGTAATAAGGAGAGAAGGAAATGCAGGACATGGGGGTAATAGGGAAAGAGAGGGGAGAAGATGGACATGGGGTAAATAGGTTGAGAAAGAGTCGGAGAGATGCTGGACATGTGAGTAATAGGGAGGGGATGGTATGGTATGGAGATGGGGCAGATGCTGGTTGCAGAGGGATAGGAAGGGATAGGGCAGACATGGAAGGAAAAAGAGAGCAGAAGCAGGGCCGTAGAGATTGTGAAATGCGCTCTGTGCGACTTGCACATTGGGCGCACACCTCCATCTAGCCACTTTATGGGGGCGGGAGAGAAGAGGCGCGCCCAATATGCAAGTCACTGGCATGCTAAGCAGGTCTGGTCCCTGCCGCGAGAAGGCTTAAGGGGCGCATTTCAGCTGTCTGCCGTTGCCACTGAGAGAAGAAAAAGTGGCTGTGGCAGGCAACAGCAGACAGCCGAAATGCGCCCCTTAAGCCTTTGCGCCCTGTGCAGCCGCACCGCTCGCACAGGGCTAGGTACGGTCCTGAGAGAAGGTACTGGATGGAGGAAAAGAGGGAGCCAGAGAGAGAAAGAGACACTAGTGATGAGAGATGTTAGGCATGGAGAGAGTGAGCAAAAGACTGGGGAACAATGGACAAGGGAAGAAGAGCTGGGGAATGGAAGACCTGGGGTGAAGGTTGAAGAGCAGTAGGTAGATGGCATAAAAAAAAGAAAGATTGAGAACTGGATAGTAAGGAGTAGTGAAATCTGGGTGGACAGAGAGAGAAAAATAAATGGAAGAAAGCTGAAAGGAAAAAAATCAATATCCAAGATGGAAAGAAGTGAAGAAAACAAAAGGAGAGACAAGAAATGGCAGACGGACTAGAGATCATAAAAAAAGAGCTAAGAGAAGACAGAAGAAAGCAGAAGCCTCAGATCAGGACCAGCATCATCAGAGAATAAAATAGTCAGACAACAAAGGTAGAAAAAATAATTTTATTTTCAATTTAGTGATTGAACTTTGCAATATCTTTATATTTTACACAGTACGGGGAAGTGCATCTCTTTTATTTCTCTGGTGTTGCTCTGCATGTGGAGTCTGGCTTCTTGGGATTGTAGTTTAATTTTTGTCTACATGTTTTTATTTTTAATTTAGGTTGTAGTCACTTATTCTGTACTTAGTGAGAGTCTGTTTTCTGAGTGTGTGACTGGGGCCAGGTGTTCTGTTAACACAAGAGTTTGTACGTAGGGATCTGTACTCTAGTAATGTGACTTGTTTACTTTTACAATAAATGGAAGGCCGCGGCGCCATGTGCACGCGGCCGAAGATAAGCGGGAGGGCAGCTAGCCGCACGCGCCCCGGCATGACCGGCGTGATGCTGGGGGGGGCGGGCACAAGGAGCCCGCAGTGTCATTGGCTCCCGCGGTTGCCTGTGGGCGCGGGAGCCAATGATGGGAAGCGGGGCCACGTCGGCGTGGTCTTGGCTGAGGTTGCCACGCGGTCCCGGTCTTTTCTGGGCTGGTGCCGGAGCAGACGGACGTCCCTCCCGCCCGCCCTTCAATGGGGGGGGTGGACAAGTGGGTGGGGGTGTTGCAGCTGGCGGGATCCCGGAGGTTTCCGGGGTCCGGAGCCGGATGCAAGCATTGGGGCAGGGGTGGGGTACCCCTGACCCGGACAATCCCTCAGGTTTTTGCTAATAATATGGCGAAGCCGGAATGAGGGAGGGCTAGGATGATTAGCCGGGCTTGGGCTCGGCGGAAGCGGAAGCGGAGTCACTTTGCTACTCACATGGCTGGTGAGGGCTCGCTCCGCGGGGGTGGGGGAGGCAAGATGATTGTGTTGAAAACAAGTTTGGTTATGGTTAAAAGGTTAAATAAAGCTGCGACCAGTTTAAGTCCCAAAAAGGTGTTGTGTCGTTTGTAGAGGGACGGGGGCGAGGTGGGGTGGGGGGCGAGGGTAAGGGTGCGGCGGCGACATGTCTGCCTTACCCGGTAATGGGGTATGGATGTTCTAGGGCCCGTTGCAGTATTTACAGTGATGCTTTTTTCTGGTTAGGCCCTTTGTATTAATTTTGGAAGTTTATGCTGGTATGTTATGGTAGATTTGACCTTGTAGATCTTTGGTGACTTTTGTAGAGTTTTATATTAGTTCACAATCTGCCTGGTACTGGAAAATGTTTATGTTGTTGTTAGTGAGATGACCTGAATCAGATTTTAAAAAAAATATATATTGAGTTCTGTGGGTGTCCTACTTCTGCTCTGCAACCATTGTTGAGGGAGTGGTTCTGTGGATGCAGAATATATATTAAAAAAGAAATAGTGAGAACCATAACGCAGTTTATAACAAAATAAAATGAGTTATAATTTTATAATTTGGTCTTGTAAACTGCGCTGTGGTTCTCACTTTTTCTTTTAGTTCCTTGGTGTGCGAGCCTTCTGCATTTCCTCTATTTTTTGCAGAGTATATGTTTACATTAACATTGTGCTGGTTCAATGCACATTTTCAGGAGTTATGTTGGGGTTGTCAAGCCCTTCCTGGTGTTTATGTTGGAGTGGGAGGTGTTGTGTTGGGGTCACAAAGTCCCTCTTGTTTTTCAGAGGATGGGAAGTGCTGTGTAGAAACCATTGAGCCTCTCTTGTTTTTCAGAGGGTGGGAAGAGCTGTGTTGGGGTGCCAAGTTGCTCTTGTTGTTGTGGAAGTGGGAGGTGCTGAATGGGTGCTTTTGAGACCCTTTTGTTTGGCATATTTGACAGCATGTTTGCTAGGTTCTGTGCTGGTAACATATGAACATAAAAACATAAGAAATGCTATACTGGATCAGACCACAGGTCAATCAAGCCCAGTATCCTGTTTCAAATGATGGCCAATCCAGATCATAAGTACCTGGCAGGTACCCAAAAAGGCACACAGGTTCCACAGTGGTCATCTCAGGGTAAGCAGTAGATTTCCCAGATCCTCTTTAATAATAGTTTATGGACCTTTCCTCCAGGAACTTGTCCAAACCTTTTTTGAACCCAGGTATACTAACAGCTTTTACTATATCCTCCGGTAACTAAATCCAGAGTTTGATTACACGGGGCTGTAGGTCAACTGCAGGGAGATAGATAAATCCCCCTGCAGTTACTATATTTCAACATGGCATAACAGCTAGCGGTTCAACTAAGGCCACCCATTGAGATGGCATTAGTTGCACTCATGCTACATGTGCAGAGCCATTATGTTAGTTTCTGCCAAACATGCAGATGCCTGTGTGTGAGAGTTCTTTCTATTGCCTCACTCATAAGAACATAAGAACATAAGATATGCCATACTGGGTCAGACCAAGGTCCATCAAGCCCAGTATTCTGTTTCCAACAGTGGCCAATCTAGGTCATACGTACCTAGCAGTTTCCCCAAGGGACACAGGTTCCACAATGCTTGTATTGGTTCAAGCATTGATATCCTGGGTCCCTTCTTAATAATGGTTTATGGACCTTTCCTCCAGGAACTTGTCCAAACCTTTTTTAAACCCAGCTACACTAACAGCCTTTACTACATCCTCCGGTAACAAATTCCAGAGTTTGATTACACGTTGAGTGAAAAAATATTTTCTTTTATTAGTCTTAAATAGTTTACCCTGTAGCTTCATTGCATGTCCCCTAGTCTTTCTATATTCTGATAAGGTAAACAATCGATCTACGTTTACCCGTTCCACTCCGTTCATTAATTTATAGACTTCTATCATATCTCCCCTCAGCCGTCTCTTTTCCAGGTTAAAGAGCCCCAACCTTTTTAGCCTTTCTTCATAGGAGTAGCCTTCCATCCCCTTTACCATTTTGGTGGCTCTTCTCTGAACCTTTTCTAAAATCGCTATATCCTTTTTAAGATACGGCGACCAGAATTGCACACAATATTCAAGGTGCGGTCTCACCATGGAACGATATAGAGGCATTATAATATCTTTTGTTTTATTTTCCATTCCTTTCCTTATCATACCTAGCATTCTATTTGCTCTCTTGGCCGCCGCTGCACACTGGGCCGAGGGTTTTAACATGGTATCCACAAGGACGCCTAAATCTTTTCTTGGGTGGTGGTTCCTAATGTGGAACCTTGCATCGTGTAACCATAGTTTGGGTTGTTCTTCCCTAGGTGCATAACCTTGCACTTCTCCACATTAAATTTCATCTGCCATTTTGATGCCCAGTCTTCCAATTTATCAAGATCCTCTTGCAATTTTCCACAATCCTCCTGGGTTTTAACAACTTTAAATAGTTTTTGTGTCATCAGCAAATTTGATAACCTCACTCGTTATTCCACTTTCCAGGTCATTTATGAATATGTCAAAAAGCAGCGGACCCAGCACAGATCCTTGGGGTACACCACTATTCACCTTTCTCCATTGGGAAAATTGGCCATTTAGCCCTACCCTCTGCTTTCTATCTTTTAACCAGTTCCTGATCCACAGTAGTACACTGCCTCCTATCCCATGACTCTTTAGTTTTGCCAAAAGTCTCTCATGAGGGACCTTGTCAAAGGCTTTCTGAAAGTCCAGATACACAATATCAACCGACTCACCTTTGTCCACCTGTTTATTCACTCCTTCAAAAAAACATAACAGATTAGTAAGACAAGATCTTCCTTGTCTAAAGCCATGTTGGCTGTCTCCCATTAGGTCATGACTATCTATATGCTGAGTAATTTTATTCTTTATGATGGTTTCTACCATTTTTCCCGGTACTGATGTCAGGCTCACCGGTCTGTAGTTTCCCGGATCACCCCTCGAACCCTTTTTAAAAATTGGTGTTACATTGGCGATCCTCCAATCCTCAGGTATTAGAGATGATTTTAATGATAGTTCACAGATTACTGATAGCAGGTCTGCAATCTCAAATTTCAGTTCTTTCAACACCCTTGGATGTATACCATCCGGCCCAGGTGATTTGCTACTCTTCAGTTTATCTAATAGTTGTAAGACATCTTCCCGATGTATCGATATTTCCTTCAATTCTTCCACACCTTCCACACCCACTCTGGAGTAAAGTATAAGTTTGGGAAAGAAATCCTGTAAACTTAAGAGTAATGGGTAAAAGCATTTGTTGTCTACATATGTCTGTTTTTAGTTTGTATTAATATATTTCCTACTTGACGATCTATCTCTGTTCTGCATGTGTGACTGAGGCTACATGTTCTGTTAGCATGGTGTTTCTATGCAGGGATCTGTAGTAATCCAGCTTGTTCAGTTTTCTGAATAGGAATATGGATGTTCTAGGGCACACTGCAATATTTATGGTGCTGCTTTTTTCTGGATACGCTCCATGTTGCATGTGTTTCAGAAATTAGTGCTGTTATGGAATAGTAGATCTACTCTGGGGTCTTGGTGTAATCAACTGTAGGGTGTTGGTGGGGGTACTGGAATATCTATTGTCTTTGAGATTAGCAAATTTTGTGCTCTTTATGCTGCCAGACTGAAATTTAAAATATTTTGTCAGTTCAGATTCAAGGAAATTTCAACTGTTAAGGGATTGTCTCAGTTTAATTTTGTTTAGTAGCCCGATAGCTTCACTGGTGCTGAGTTTCAGACTTTTCCAGCTCTAGCACAATCCAATCCAGCCTTTGAATTAATGGCTACCAGGATTTGTTTTTCTCATTTTATATCTTCCCTTCTTATCAATAATCTGGTCACAGTAAAATAAATCTGATGTGCATATACTTATAATGGTTTGATATGGGAGGAGGCCTGTGTAAATGGCTTTTTAGTAATCAAATTTAATGTTTTATTATTATGTTTGTTTTACTGGAACATCTGTTGTACTAAATTGCATGTGTATGTTTGGAAGCCACGTAGGATTTTCGATGGAGAAATATACATTTTAAAATAAAGTACACTAAATTTATGCAAATGATGCCACAATGAATCTCCGCACATGGCCCTGCATCACCCTCATTCCTCCCCCTGCGGGGAAGTAGACAGGGGGGGCACTAGGAGATGGAGGAAAGCAGAAACCTCAGATTGGGACCAGCATGATCAGAGAATAAAATGGTCAGACAACAAAGGTAGAAGAGAATTTTATCTTCAATTTAATAATTGGACTTGCTGTTATCTTTATATTTTATATAGTACAGGGAAATGCATCTCTTTTTATTTCTCTGGTGTTGCATTGTATGCAGAATCTGACTTCTTGGGGTTGCAGTTTAATTATTATATACATAAGTATATTTTTAGTTTATGGTCACTTATTCTGAACTTGAAGGACTATCCAGAGGGACTACTAGAACTGGAAATAGATCTGCACGTGTAAGTATTTATGTTTGTGCTCTATGTTAGAGGACATTGAGTCACACAGGATTAAAGTTTTGCAGGAAACAAAATACACAGTAGAATCTCTATGGATTTAAATTCCATGTAAAAAGGGGAAGGCAATGGCAGTGGGGGTGCACTATCCATCGCCTGGCCAGAATGAAAAAATGGATGATGAAATGCTCAGAGAAATCAGAAAAGTTAACAAAAGTTAACAATAATATTAACAGGTAATTTTAATTATCTCAGTATTGACTGGGTCAGGGTCAGGATATGCTAGGGAGATAAACAGCCCGATTCAGGAAGGGGCATGTCTGGACCATCCAGATAGCCCCTCAGCAGAAATATGGGAGCAAAATGTTCCCACAGCATTCCAAATCAGGCCCGAGGATGGCCGGTGTGCCCCTGCGGCTGCTAGGAGATGTCCACACTGCCTCCCAGCCATCCCGCCATATCCCCGACTCCCTTCACCTCACCACCCAGATCAGGCAGTGGGTACCCACGGTGTGCTGCCTGCAGCTCTGGGGGGGTGGTGCTGCTGGGTTCTGGGGTGTGCTACCGGACATGTTTGGAGGGGCGGGTGCCCTGTGCTTATTCCACCTCAGAGGTGGAAAAAGCAGGGCATCCCTACAGCGATCACTGGACATACAGGGTCGTCAATGGAACTGGCCCTGTATATCTGGGAGTCAGCCCAACCACGCTCTGCTCACTCTCTGCCCCATCACACCTCTGTCCATTGCAGCATGCACAGAAGCTCTGTGTGTGAATGGGGGTCGGAGGTGGAATACCGGCAAGGCGGATAGTGGAGTAGCACATCCCGGTGGGACATGCTGTCCTACTATCTGTCTCTTAGAATTGGGCCCAAAGTTTCTAATGAAATAAATGACTGCTTCGTAGAGCAGCTGGCTCATGAACCGACAAGAGGGGAAGCCATTTTGGACTTAGTCCTTAGTGGAACATAAGATCTGGTGCAAGAAGTAAGAGTGTTGGGGCCATTTGGCAATAGTGATCATAGCATTTGATTTCATAAATGAAGGAAGGATGGCAAGGAAATCCACAGTACTGCCTTTTAACTTTCAAAAGGGAGACTATGATAAAATGAGGAAAACAGTTAAGAAAAAACTAAAAGGAGCAGTTGCAAAGGTTTACATCAAGCTTGGGTGTTGTTTAAAAATACTATCTGTGTATTCCATGCTTTAAGAAAGGTGGAAAGAACTAAAAAAAACTGCCAGCATGGTTTAAAGGTGAGGTCAGAGAGGCTGTTGTTACAAAAAAAAGCATCTTTCAGGAAATGGAAAAAGGAGCCAAATGACGAAAACTGGAAACAACATAAGCACTGTCAAGTTAGATGCAAGGCATTGATAAGGCAGGCAAAGAGAGACTTTGAGAAGATGCTTGCTGTGGAAGCAAAAATGCATAATAAGGACTTTTTCGAGTACATTCATAGCAAAAAAACCTGTGAGAGAGTCAGTTGGACCATTAGATGATAGAAGGGTAAAAGGGGCACTAAGCAGGGACAAGGCCATAGCGGAGAGACTGAATGAATTCTTTGCTTCAATTTTTACTGAAGAAGATGTAGTAAAGTTACCCATGACTGAAATGGTATTTAAAGGTGATGCATTGGAAGACTGAAAGAAATATTGATAAACCGGGAAGATATATTGCAACTATTTGATAAACTAAACAGTAGCAAATCACCTGGACCAGATGGTATACACCTGAGGGTGTTGAAAGAACTGAAATATGAGACCTACTATTAGTAATTTGTTATCATTAAAATCATATGTAGTACCTGAAGATTGGCGAATAGCCAATGCAATGCCAATTTTTAAAAAGGGTTCAAGGGATTATCCGGGAAACTACAGGCCGGTGAGTCTGACATAATTACCAGGCAAAATGGTAGAAACCGTTATAAAGAACAAAATTACTGAACATAAAGATAATCATGGTTCAATGGGAGAAAGCCAACATGGCTTTAGCCAAGGTCTTGTCTTACCAATCTGTTATATTTTTTTGAATATGTGAATAAACAGGTAGACAAAGGTGAGCCAGTTGATATAGTGTATCTGGATATTCAGAAAGCCTTTGACAAGGTCCCTCATGATAGACTACTGGCGAAGTTAAAAAGTAATGGGATAGGAGGCAGTGTACTATTGTGGATCAGGAGCTCGTTAAAGGATAGAAAGCAGAGTGTAGGGCTGAATGGCCAATTTTCCCAGTGGAGAAAGGTGAATAGTGGAGTATGCCTTTTAACATATTCATAAATGACCTGGAAATGGGAATAAAGAGTGAGGTATTCACATTTGCAGATGACACAAAATTATTCAAAGTTGTTAAAACTCAAGAAGATTGTGAAAAATTGCAAGAGAACCTTGATAAATAGGAAGCCTGGACGTCCAATGGCAGATGAAATTTAATGTGGACAAGTGCAAAGTTTGCACCTAGGAAAGAACAACCCAAACTATGGTTACATGATGGCAGGTTCAACATTAGGAACTGCCACCCAGGAAAAAGAGTTAGGCGTCATTGTGGATAATACTGTACATTGAAACTCTCCGCCCAATGTGCAGCAGCAGCCAAGAAGACAAATAGGAATCATAAGTAAAGGAGAAGAGAATAAAATAAAGGATACTCATCTTGAATATTGTGTGCAATTCTGGTCACCGTATCTTAAAAAGGATATAGTGGAATTAGAAAAGATACAGAGAAGGGAATGGAAGGATACCCCTATGAGGAGAGGCTTAAAAGGTTAGGACACTTTAATCTGGAAAAGAGATGGCTGAGGGGAGATATGATAGAGGTCTTTAAATTAATGAATAGAGTGGAACGAGTAAACGTAGATCGATGTTTTACGTCATTTAGAAAGACTAGGGGACATACAATGTAACCCATTTAAGACTAATAAAAGAAAATGCTTTTTCACTCAATGCATAATCAAACGCTGGAATTTGTTATCGGAGAATGTAGTAAAAGCTGTTAGTGTAGTTGGGTTTAAAAAAGGCTTGGATAGGTTCCTGGAGGAAAGGTCCATAAACCATTATTAAAGAGGACCCAGGTAATCCCTGCTTGCCCCAGGACAAGCATTATGGAACCTATGACACCGATTATGTAGTGGATGTCCAGCCCCTGTACGGCCGATCTGAATTGGGGCATACAGAGGTAGACCCGATTCTGATCCCACAGGAGCTAGATGTGTCTGCAGGATCAGAATTGGGTTTACAGCCTGGATGTGCAGGCCAGATCCCAATTCTGATCAACTGCACGCCCAGCCACATACCTGACTAACTTAGCCTGGCTCCATAATGGAGCTGCTGTGCCATGGCGTCTTGTTGCCATGGCACTGTGGCTTCATTACAGAGCAGCAATCCCTGGCCGCCGACCCAAAATGCTCTTTTCCCGCAGCCCGACTCCCAATCCGGCCTTCCAAGGCAAGGATCGGGCTATGGGGAACCTCCTTTACCCCTCATCTGTCTGTCCCTGCTGTCCACCGCTGTCCCCTGACGTCCAGGGGGACTTATTCCACCTTAGAGGTGGAATAAGTCCCATGTCTACCCGGCTGACCGTGGATGCACCGGGCCGACCTCTGAATTGGCCCAGTACATCTGGGGTCTCGCACCACCCACGCCCCACCTCCTGATCGCCCCCACCTGCCCCTACCTATGACTCCCCATACAACACAGCTGTACATACTGACAGCCTTTGCACCGGGGCGGCAGGGGGATAAATGACAACTTTATGGACACGAGTGCTAAACGTTTATTAGTTGGTATATGTTCTTTTTATTCAAATACTAGCAATAGCACAACAACAATATTTTTTTATGACAGCACTGCTCCATTTAGGGGACATTACAAGCAGTTCCACTTTTCTTTTCAAGTTGACTTGTTTTAAACTTGTTTTATTGCCACTAAAAAATATATTAATGGGACATCATTTAATGTCCATAGTGCCAGAAATGTAATGTTAAATAAACAACAAAACGAAGCAACTTCAAGTCAGAGGTACAATAGTCCTAATGACTCCCTTTATCACTACAGCTTACTGGATACCAGCATTCTCATCTACACAGCCATACGCAGCATACAAGGCATTCACAAAATACAACCTAAAATGCACCTCACACAGCACACCTATGAAGCAAATGACACCATATACCCTCAAGCATCACCCCTCTCAAAGACTCATTCACATTCCACTCATACAAGGGCACTCCTCATCGTCACCACACACACAAGCTATCCATATCTCCCTTATAAATGCATGCCCCATATTCCAAGACCTCATCATGTCTCAACAGATCGATGCCCTCTGCATAACAGAAACATGGCTGGCAGAATCAGACACCATACTCATGAACCAACTAACACACAAAGGATATAACTTTTACAACTTCTCCCGAGCTCACTCCAGGGGAGGAGGTATTTATTTATTTATATATTTAACAGCATTTATATACCGTTTTTCTGCAAGACAAAATGGTTTACATTGAACAAGAAGGAACGTTTCCATGGAACGGTTAAAACTATGTACAGGTAACTTTGGTATATGATACAGAGTTACATGGAACAAAAGTACAAAAATAGTAACTATTTATAGATGGTCTGGAGCCTGTGTGGTGAGGCGTTGAGTTTGTCTAAATGGGGGAAAAGGCTATGTGAGTGGATTGGGGGGATGTGGTAATGGTGAGGAGTGCAGGAGGGTTAGGGGGAGTGAGTGGTAGACATGTTGAGAGAGCTTGGGGTAAAATCTTGCGAGGGATTTCTGGCAGTGGATGCATTAAAATGTTCTTCGAAAAGAAAAGTCTTGAGGTGTTTCTTGAGGAGGATTTAGGATTGGATGGCCCGTATGGTGGGGGGTAGTTTGTTCCAGTTGTTAGGGGCATAGAATTGGAACGCTCTTGTGCAAGCACGTTGAGGTTTTTTGGAGCTCTGTGCAGGAAGAGAGAGGAGGTTTGCCGTGTTTTGGCACCTGAGTCTGTTGTTGTTGGGGTGCTCGATTAGTAGCTGTAGCTGTTCCACCGTAGTGTTGGAAAGGGCTCTGTGGGTGAGGACGATGGTCTTAAACCTGATGCGGGATGCAATTGGTAGCCAGTGTAGAGATTTCAGTACAGGTGTGATATGGGAATGCCTGGTAGCACCAGCAATGAGATGTGCAGCTGTGTCTGGGCTAGCTGGAGGGGGGCGATGGTGGTCTTAGGTAGTCCTTGTAGGATGGAGTTGCAGTAGTTGATGAGAGGGATGATGGAGGCTTGACAGACTGTACGGAAGCTATTGTAGGACAGAAGAGGACAGAGGTTATGCATGGCACTGATTTTGTAGTAGATGTTTTTAGTGATGGTTTGGATATGAGACTGGAAGTTCAAGAAGTGGTCCAAGGTTACGCCAAGGTACTTGATCTGAGGTTTGACTTATATTTCAGTGTTACCCAGTTTGATGCTCTGTGGGGGGAGGGGGGTTGAAGCTGGGATCTCTAAAGAATCTCCATTTTGCTGCAGTTGATTGTGAGATTGTGCAGCTGTAGCCATGCGGTGACCTTTGTGAAGCAGGTAGCAATAGTGGAGTAGTCAGGGGAGGTGGTGTTGAATGGGGTGAAGATCATTATGTTGTCCGCATAGAGTTGGTATCCAACATTGAGGCTTTGGAGGATGTGACAGAGGGGACTGATGTAGATGTTGAAGAGGAGGGAGGAGAGGGCCGATCCTTGAGGTACTCCTTGGGGAAGGGTAAATGGCGATGATGATTGGTTTCCAGTTCTCACATGTTGGGTTCGTTGGATGAGGTAGGAGTGGAACCATTGTAGGGGGTTGCCTCGGATGCCGATGGTGCAGAGTTGATTGATGAGAATCTGGTGGGATACTGTGTCGAAAGCTGCAGATATGTCCAGGAATAGTAGGATATAACCTGAGTGGGGTTTTTCTGTGCCAATTATGAGAGTGTTAAGAAGGGGAGGGTTTTCCGCACTGTGATATGGGCAAAATCCATGCTGGTTGTTGTCAAGTGGGGCGAATCTGTCCAGGTGCTCCTGAAGTTGAATTTGCACTGCTTTTTCGATGATTTTGGAGAGAAATGGGACGCTGGAAATGGGTCTGTAGGATGCAGGTGAAGTAGGACCAAGGTTGGGTTTCTTCAGGAGGGGTCTAATGAAGGCTTGCTTGAGTGAAGGGGGGAGGTAGGCTTGGTTGAGGGATGCGTGGAGGAGTGTAGAGATGTGCGGAAGCATCAGGGTCTTTGTTTGTTTGATCCATGTTACTGGACAAGGATCTATGGGGGAGGTAGTGGCGTTGATGAGGGTAATGATGTTCTGGAGTTCTTCTGGATGGACATTACGGAAGGAGGTCCAAAGCTGGGTTGAAGAGGATGAGAGGATGTTGGTAGAATTGTTAGGATAGATCCGGTGGGGTGGTTGTGTTTAGCTATGAGAAAGTCTGCCATCACTTGGGGGAGGATTATGTCTTCTTGGTGCGGCTGCTGAGATGGGTCGCTTGTGAGATTTCTGATGAGTTGAAAGAGTTCTCTGGGTTTGTTTATGGCTCGGAGGAGTAAGTTGCTGTGGTGTTCCCGTTTGGCATTGAGTGTGTTGGTGGAGTATAATGCACACTGATCAAGGTAGATGGTCAGCAGCTGTGGGTCTTTAGTTTTTCTCCAACTGTGCTCTAGTTTCCGAAGAAGTCATTTCTGATTTCTGAGGTGGGAGGAGTACCAAGGGGCATGGTGTCGAGAGGTTTTAGAATGGTTGCGCTGTGGAGCTTGAGAGGCTGAGGCTATGATGTTGTTCCAGGTTTGAATGAGGAGATCGAGGTCTGAGTGTTGAAATGCTTGCCTAAGGCAAGGAATGGTTTGATGGATGAAGGTGTCTTCATTGAAGTTAGTGAATCTTCTTGCTGTCTGAGGTTTAGGCAGGGTGGGATGTTTGGGTTGAGGGTTGGGTAGGGTGAAGGAGATGAGGTGATGATCAGACCATGGTACAGGAGTGGACGAGTGAGTGATTGAATTGGGGGAGGAGAGAAATTTGTCGGGTAGGAAGAGCAGGTCCAGGGCGCCTTCTTTTTGGTGTATAGATGTCTTGACGAGTTGGGTGAATTGTAGGTCTTTCATGGCTTGGAGAAAGGCATTGCTGTGGGTGGGGTCTGCTGATGGTAGGTTAAGGTTTCCAAGTAGAATGAGCTGTTGTTGGCATGGGATAATGGAGCAGACAACTTTGAGTAGAGAGTCAAGCTGGTCTGCCTTGTGGTGTGGAGCTCTGTATACGAGGCATACGGTGAGGCATTTGTTGCTTATGGTGAGAATGTCAAGTCCATGAGAGGAAAATGTGCTACTGGTGGTGAAGCGTAGTTGTTTGTTAGAGAGGATGCAGACTCCTCCTCCTCTGCTGATATTTTGAGGGCAGTTGTGGATATTGTGGGTGTTGGTGTTAAGTTGATTGAGGAGTACATTGGTGAACCATGTCTCTGTGATGCAGAGGAGGTTGATTGCATTGTCGATGACGTGGTTGGCGAAGGTTTGAATTTTGTTCCTGGTGGATCGGGTGTTGATAAGACTGCATTTGATTGGATGGGTGGGGTGTGTATCAGGGAGTGTTGTCGTGGAGGGGTGGAAGGTAGGAATGTAGAGAAGGCGTGATTGTCTCCTGTATTGCTGGTTGTAATGGGGAAATGGAGTGTTTTGGGTTATGGGCTTAGGGAGATGAATAATGGGAATGAAGGAGGGAAGGGTAAGGCATGTTGAGAGGCTGTGTGCTAGTAGGGTTAAAAGGTATAGAAGTGTGAGGCATTTGGGTAGTATATCCATTTTTTTTTAACCTTACTTGTTTGGTATGAGTGGGCTGGGTTGTGGCAAGAGAGCGAGGGAGTGCTGCTTGGGAGACATCTAGAGCAGGAGGAGCAGGAGGAGTTTCAGATTCTACTCCCTGTGCTGTACGTCGATTGGGTGGGCAGATGGGGGTGTTCGCGCTCTTTGGGGTGAAGACATTTAAATGGCCGGCAGGGTCCTGATAGGCAGCCAAGTTGAGTTATCTGGATAGACCATTTTAAGATCAGCTGTGATCCCCGCCAACGTTCCCCGCCTAAGGGCCACGCCAAAGGGCCCTCTGGCGAGGCCCTGAGACGCAGGCGTGCCCGATGGCGATTCCAGTGTTGTAGTCCCTTGTTGGAGGCCCTGATTGGCCTCGGGCGTTTAAGCGGGGAGGGGATCTCCTTCTTGCTCCCTCACCTGATGTCCGTTGGGGGGGGGGGGCCGGCTGCCTGCTTATGGTGCCCGACGACACTTCCGCTGTTGTAGTCCCTCGTTGGAGGCCCTGATTGGCCTCGGGTGTTTGAGCGGGGAGGGGATCTCCTTCCCGCTCCCTCACCTGATGTCCGTTGGGTGAGCCGGCTGCCTGCTTATGGCGCCCGATGGCGCTTCCGGTGTTGTAGTCCCTCGTTGCAGGCCCTGATTGGCCTCAGGCATTTGTATAATTTCAAAACATCAATAAATATATAATTTTAAAAAAAGATACAATCAGATCAATCCGACCCTGAAATACTAACCAGCAATTGGAACAATGCAATAACCACTGTGGCCCGATCAACAACAGTTCATAAAGGGAACAAAGTAAGACCAACAAGAGCATGTTGGTTCACATTCACCCTGCGAAAATTGAAAACACGACATCGGAGAATAGAGGAAAATGGAGAAAGGCAAAGAGCGAAACAGAGAAGGCAAGATACATGGATGGCCTAAACCACTACTGCAGCAAAACAGACAAAGCAAGGCGAGCATATCATTCAAAACTCATAAATTCATCAATCAACAGACCACAAGAACTCTTTGAGATCATGAAACATCTTACAAAAATACCCAGCCACTCAAACCAACTCACAGACATAGCACTGCAGCATCTTGCGGCACAATATAAGCAGCTTCAAGGGAAACCTAACCCACAATCAGCAACCACAGATTATGCCAACAATGCTAACCCTGTCACTGAATGGGCTACATTTGAAACAATCTCCAAAGAAAGGATTGAGACCACCATATCAGGACTCAACACAACCACCTCCCTCCTGGATCTCTGCCCAGTGAACTGGATAAAAAAGTCAAAACAGGAACTAAGCCCAGCACTTGCCAGCATAATAAACGAGTCTCTCAAACAAGAGTTGATGCCCAGTAGCCTCAAGATGTCCATTATCCGCCCGACCCTCAAGAAACCTGAACTTGACCCAATAGATCCTGCCTCATACCGACCAGTGGGAAGCCTCCCATTCACTGCAAAAATCATTGAGAAGATTGTTCAACAGCAACTACAGGACCACCCAGACAGAACCAACACCCTTGACCCAAAGCAACATAGATTCTGACCCTCTCATGGGGTTAAAACCCTCATGATTTCATTAATAAACACTCTCACCAAAGAAATACAGACCAAACACACTGGATACACCTTGATCTTCCTGGACATATCAGCAGCATTTGATACCATCACTCATAGCATCCTCCTACGCAGACGGCGAGAAACAGGCATATAGGACAAAGTTCTACAATGCTTCACATCCTACCTAACAGACAGGTATTAACTAATTTGAACCCATATCGCCACATCCTCCCCATTTCAACAAACACAAGGCATACCACAAGGATCCACATTCTCGGCTATGTTGTTTAATATTTACCTGCCACTACTCTGCTCTCTAGTATGGGCCCATAATATCAACTTCCACATATGTGCAGAGGACATTATGCTTTATGGCCCCATCACAGCTGCAAACCTGACAAATATACAATTAATAAACTGCTTCAATGATGTCTCCACATGGCTCTAGGCGAACAATCTTGCAATAAACCTAAGAAAGACGGAAGCCTTATTCGTCACAAAAGGCCATACTTTCACCCCCCCCCACCAGCGCATCTCACCTTTGGTACAACCACATATAAAATATCTAGGGATCACTCTTGATCAAACACTTTCCTTCAAGCAACAGATTGCAAAAACAGCAAAGACAATATTCATCAAAGCCATGATGTTGCAGTGTCTCAGACCACTTATAGACTCACAGAACTTCAGAACAGTCATGCAAGCAATGACGCTCCCCCACCTGGACTATTGTAATGCAAGATACCAAGGACTCCCGGCCATCAGTCTCATCCCACTACGGACAGCCCTCAACGCAACAGCCAGGATCACCCATAAAGGTAGGAAGTACGACCACATCGCCCCTATTCTGAGAGAGCTTCACTTCCCTCCCCTTGAGGCACGGATCAAATATAAAACATTGTTACTAGTCCATTAAGTGGTTCATAAGCAACAAACCTAACATATGAGTACTCTATTACAATGACCCAACTCCAGAAGACCAATATGGCAGATCACAAGCAAACTCCTGACCGTGCCCCACGAAAGATCTAAATTTAACCATCAAACCTGCAACTTTGCATTTGACTTATATGCCCCCTCACTATGGAATGCTCTCCCAGCCCCACTCTGGAACAATAAGGATCTCCCCTCATTTAAGAAACCTCTAAAGACCCATTTGTTCAGACAGCACCTGAGAATCGAATAGAGCTTCACTCAGTAAACTCATGCTCACGCTGATCATTGGACAAACTGAAACTCTGAATCAGATTATACTTATGGATAAGTCACAAAGACCTCATGCATGCTACTTTCAGGAATGTAAATATGTTTGAACTTCCCTGGTGTTGGGTCCCCCCCATGTAAAATAGCATTCCTTGTTTAATGTATCCTCTTCATTTTTTTATTGTAAACCGCTTTCACCCGGTGAAAAGCAGTATATAAGTAGAGCTAAATAAATAAATTAGCTGTTTATGATGACTATTGAGTGGAATTAATATGTTCCGTTTTTACATAGTTTTTAACAAAAACCATGGTCTTTCTATTTGGCAATTATATGCCCTTTTGTTCCCTTTTTTGATACACTTTTAATTTCTTTTTATTTTTGATAGGTGGAATTTCATGAGTTAGCCTGCTATGCTTTTATCAATATAATTAATATCACATATTCATGTGCATGGTGGTCAATACATTGTAATTTCAGATTATGCAATGTTCAAGTGTTTTTTATTGCTACATACAAGATATCACATTTGCTCTGGGTTTGAGCTATAAGATGTTTTTTTCTGGTTAAACATTTAAAAAAAACTGAGAAGAGTTTTATATGACCTAGTTGGACATCCAACCACTGTTTTGGCCTGGCACGTTATTCCGAGTCCAGCCCTCCCTACACGTACAGAGGGTTAGTGCAGGGAGCGCTGGATGGGGGCGGGAGGGGGAGGAACAGAGGCAGAGAGTGGGCGGAGTGAGGTGGGACGAAGCGCCCGGATGTACAGAGCTTATTCCGGTCAGGGCCCTGTACGTCCGGTGGCCATACTTTGGATGCCCAGCTTATCCACCTTGGGCCCCCAATGGATTGGGGACAACCGTGCTGTGGAATCTGAGCCCCCACTACCCGGGTCTGGCCCTGGCTGACCTCGCCGAGGGTTGGGCGGCGTGGGAAAGACAATTTAAATGCTGTTGGGCTTTCAGTGCTTCTGCTGGGCATCCCGGCGCCATGCAACGGGATGTCACGGCACTGGCATACCAGCAGGAGCATAGGGTGGGTTGGCCAGGCAGAATGGAGGATGTCTCCTGTGGCAGAATCAAGGGCACGCTGGGCCATCTAGGTGCCTGATCCTGAAACTGCGAGAATGCCTAGCTCCCCCGGTTGCAGAATAGGGTACATTATGGATCCATCTATTTTTTGGATGTCCGGGTGGCCCTATTAGAATTGGCCTCTGCACGTTTTATCTTGACTAGATGGAGCAGGGAATGTCTCTTATGTGTATATATATCTAGTCCTGTGTATGTGTAAAGAAACATGTAATAGTAGTTGTAGTAGAAAATTCAAATGCCATTTAAGCACAGAAAGGCATACAAAAGTTGAGGATGTTCTATGGGTAGGAGCTTGTCTGTGGAGAGCTTTTAAGATTAAGGGCAACTAGGAACTGAAAAGACAATGTTCAGGCAAGACTGAATTAGATTTTGTTTATATCAAACTGTCATTATGTTGTCTGGATAAAAAACGTTTCTAGCATGGAAAACCAGAGAGAGACTAATTAGTTTGTCAGTCAATAAGAGATGATTCTCCTGTTAGTTAATTTTCATTTTAGGACACAGTTTTCAGGTTCAATGGATATAATGAATTTTAAGAAGAAAAATACCTAGGTTCTGGCACTAATGAAAATATATGTCTTACTTTTCTGTTTTTAAAGCGTTAATTGATTAACTTTGATATCATTTCAGATTTCTTTTCATTGAAGTGTGCATTGTATAGTCTGAAAGTACAGTGCAGTGTCTTGGCTAGTAATTTTCCCTCAGTCAAAGAAATTATGCAATATGGACGTGAGAGAAGTAGAAAGTGATTCACCAAATCAAATGCATGAGAGAGATCTAATGATACTGCAAGAGAAACAGTATCCCTATCTAGGGAGTGCTGGATATTATTGAGAACTGAGAAAATCGATGTCTTTGAATTATGATGCTGGCAAAGAATACTGTGTATACCATGGACTGCCTGAAGAACAAACCAGTCAGTACTAGAGGAGATCAAACCTAAACTTTCTTTACAAGTTCAGATGACAAGACTTTGACTTTCATACTTTGGACACATCATGCAAAGATAGAGATCAACGGAGAAAGACATCGTGCTTGGCAAGGTAGAAGGTCAACGCAAAAGAGAAAGACCGGCTATTTTATAAATCTACATGTGGAAAAAATCAACAGAGGAAACTCAGCAGTGTACAGATTTATGTGACAGCACTTATATGTGTATGTGGTCCATTTTGCAAACCTACATTTACAAATATTGCCAATTAACTATAGAAGCTGCTTTATTTATTTAGACAATTTGGCAGGGGAAATAAATTACAGGGGATTAAGGAGGATAACTTCCTTTATCCCTCCTGTAAAGGGCTGGCTGGAACAAGCAATTTCTAAAAGCTATACATGCTTAGAGCAGCTGTAAATCTAGATGTGGACAATTTTGGACATATGTGTGCATTTCCTATATGGAATGGGGAAAACATGTGTAGACTTTTGACCCTCCCAGGCCATGACCTAACCAGGCTCCCAGCATGCCTCCTTGCAATTTCTATGTATTATGGACATTCATGTATAAATTTAGCTTTTCTAAAATTGTCATTTACAGTTGGATGTCATTTACACATGCAAGTGCCAGATTTTCCACATGTAAACTGCGAATAAGGCTTCTAAAATAAATTCCAAAATGTATGCAAATATATTTAATGAATGGATATCAAGGCTACACTTGGCCATTGTTGGCACAATGATGCTTGCTTTCTATTTTAGAATGATGTTGTTTTAAGTTGTTTGTAATTACATTTAAAATTCTTTAGAATCAAAAGCCAATGGATCTGAAGGATTACATTATCAAAACAAATTACAGGGCTATTAAGACTAGAGTGCTTAGGACTGCAAGTTGCAAAATTTGAAAATGGCACAAAGTGAGCTTGATATACTAAAGTAGGGTTGCAATCATTCTAGACTCTAACCCATAGCCTCTGCATTTCAACAAACCATCTTCCAGGCTCTTGGTTTAAAGGCATGTTTTAGAAAGGCCATGTAGGTAAAGTTTGGGACATCCAAGTCACAACATCCAAATTCAGTGGGAAGGGCTTTCTCCACCTTTAAAGTTACATATGTCTGCTACATAAATGGGAAAATGGGGATGTGCAGAGTAGTAGGTCAGACACATGCAGGTTTTTACCCTTTTTCGGAAACTTGCACTTATCGGATATGGATGTTTGTCATTTCAGGAATGTAGACGTGCCCATGGCTAAATTTCAGAATATGCCTGTATATCTCTCTCCCTATATCCTTGTAGAAGTTAAACAACTCTGGGGTAGGAGTTCCTGAGCCAATAAGGGTTGGGTCTTTGGGTGAATGACTACTGACTGCACTGAGAGAGAGTGTCCATAGATGTAAGACCCTCAAATGGAAAATAATCCTCTCTCTATCCCACATGACTCCAGAAGTAGAAGAGGAATATCTTCTCCCTTTACAATAGATGCCTGTGAGGTTCTGCTGCCAGCTTTCAGGAGGCTCAGCTCGTGGGTGAGTTTTGCTGGGGTGAATTTCTGACCAACTAGTGTGTGCCTCATTAGGTCATATCTTCACCTCATGGCTGCTATGTGTAGAGAAGAAAAATGTGGTCAGTTTTCATTTTTTATGAATGTCCTGATTTTGGGGTGTTTTTCAGTTAGCTTCACACATTCATTCTAATAGGAAATTTTTACTGCATGCTAAAATGATTTAATACACACAACTCGATGAATTGTCAGACAAATCTGATTGATTTCTTTGATTGGATGACCAGGTAGTTGGACCGAGGGAGAGTCCTAGATGCAGTATATTTAGATTTTAGTTAAGCCTTTGACACCGTTGCATACAAGCGACTTATAAACAAACTGAGCACCCTAGAGATGGACCCTAAAGTTACTGCTTGGGTAAGAAATTGATTGAGTGGGAGGTGACAAAGGGTACAGGTAAATAGTGTTCCCTCTGAGGAGAAGGAGGTTACCAGTGGAATTCCGCAGAGATCTGTCCTTGGTCCAATTCTTTTTAACATCTTTGTTAGTGATATTGCAGAAGGCCTGTCGGGTAAGGTTTGCCTCTTTGCGGATGATACAAAAATCTGCAATAGAGTAGACACCAAGGAAGATGTAGATAACACGAGGAGGAATATAGCTAAGCTTGAAGAAGGGTCTAGAATTCGGCAGCTGAGATTTAATGTTAAAAAATGCAGGGTCATGCATTTGGGCAGCAACAATCCAAGGGAGTGATGCAGTATGGGGGGTGAAGTACTTCTGTCCACAAAGGAAGAGCAGGACCTAGGTGTGATTGTGTCTGATGATCTTAAAGTAGCTAAACAAGTAGAAAAAAATGACAACAAAGGCTAGAAGGATGCTTGGGTGCATAGGGAGAGGAATGGCCAGCAAGAGAAAGGAGGTGATAGTGCCTCTGTATAAGTCTTTGGTATGACCTCATTTGAAGTACTGTGTGCAATTCTAGAGACCGCACCTTCGAAAGGATATAAAGAGGTTGGAGTCCGTGCAGAGGATAGCTACTAAAATGGTTAGTGGTCTTTATTATAAAGCATATGAGGACAGACTTAAGGATCTTAATATGTATACTTAAGAGGAAAGGTGGGATAAGAGTGAAAGGGGATTCAGGAGTAATATGCAGAAATATTTCTTTACGGAAAGAGTGGTAGATTCATAGAATAGTCTCCCAGTATGGGACAAATAATGAGGATCTCTAAGGGAAATAAGAAGACTGTTGTAGTGGTTGATATAGAAGGGTCGACTAGATAGGACATGTGGTCTTTTTCTGCCGTCATGTTTCTATGTTAATTAAATCTCATTGAGTCAATTAGTGCCCATTAAATTAATTAAGAACCACAAATTACATTTTTTAAATTTTATATTTATTAGAATTCAAATTTACACATCCAAGAAAAAAAATCCATGAATGCAAAGATAATGGATTACAACAATACATGAAAAATATCACAAGAAATATCCAGCCATATCTAAACTAGTCCACAAAAAAAAGGAAATAAAGACAGGAGGGAAATAGGCAATAAAACAAAAATAGGGTCAGGGACCAAACTCTTTACCTCCCCATCCAAAAGAAAAAACAAAAACGTAGCAGGTACATGTCAACCATATGAGAAGGAACTATTTTTATTTTATTTATTTATTTATTTTTTATACTGTGCTCTTTAGAATCAGTGTGGTTTACATGTATACTAACAGGTACTTTTTTTTTTTTTTAATCTTTGTTTATTTAACCAACAGCAACATAACATCCAATACAGTACAGAACAGTAAGCCACCGGGGAGTGGTATCTTATCTCCTCCGAGGCCAAGACAAGAGACAGTTATGTCGCCGTAGCAAACACAGTAAGAGAAGGAACAAAAAAACGGAATGCAGTCATGGTTAAACATTTTTCCCCTTTTTTGAGACTCGTAACAGCCCCCCCCTCCCCATCCCCCCCCCGAACCCCTATCCCCCCCTTCCCCGTCATCGCACCCCGAGCTCCACGACACTGCAGCAACACCCCTCTCAGCACAGTCCTGGGCACCCTCCGCACCCCATAGTCCATGCCTTAACATCCTACATTTACTATTTCGCTCCGGCAACGGGAGCCCAAAGTCTGAATATAGGGTTCCCAGATCAGCAGAAAAGTAGACCATCTCTTCACTGAACCTCTAGCCCTCCAGCGCTCCGCCAGCAGCAGCTGGTGAAAATTATTGCGCCACTCCACTCCGTAAACGTGGGTGGGTCTCGGTCTCTCCATCTATGTAAAATCGGACCCTTCCCCACCAAACATGCTTTACGCACTAATAAGCGCTCCCATCTCCCGGAGGGTAGAGTCGGATGCCTTTGATCCAGGATAACTAAACCTCCGGTCCAGGGAAATCTTTGCTGTAATATTCTCATAAGATAGCGGTGAATTTGGGACCAATACGGAAGGATGCGCCTGCACTGCCACCACATGTGAGATAGGGTGGCCAAGAGCGTAGAACACCTGGGGCAAGACCCATCCTGTGTAATGCAACTCCGCAACGCACGTCTCGGGGAGAAATACACACGAGTTAAGGCTTTATATTGGATTTCCCTCCAACGCGCTCCCTCCACCAGTTCCACTATCCGCCCCACCGCCGTACAAATCGTACCTGGTGGAATTTCCCGTCCCAACTCTCCACCCCAGGCTGCCTCGGCCCTCCCATAGTCCGGCACCACCCCAAAGCACTCCAGCTTAGCTTTCAGCCCAGCTATCGTCAGGGGTGTTTCCCCCCCCAATTCCAAAAATTCAATAATCTGCTTCGACCGGTCTTCCCCTAATTCGTCCCGGGGTAGGGTAGCCACATAGTGTGAGAGCTGAAGGTATGCAAAGTAATGAGTGCTGGGTAGCTGGTACACCTTGCGTAATTCCAGAAACGGCTTGCACTTACCCGTAAGGTCTACCGCATGCCCTATATAGTATAGTCCCTGCCGACCCTGCCGATACCAGAACCGAAAAAGTTTCGAATCCGAACCGGGCAGAAAATGCACATTGCCTCGTATGGGTAACCAACTAGAGACCTGCCAGTTGCGTTGCCAAAAGCTGTTTAATTGTCTCCATGTACGCCGCATCGCGTTTAGCAGCGTATTTCGCGTAAGTCGTGTTGGCAAATGTAGACTCTCGACATGTAAGGCCCCTACGAGGGAGAAAGGAGCCACCAGCGCCGCCTCCAAATCTCGGGATGTGTAGACATCGGTTCCCCCGAGGTAGTCTCCAATATGCCGCACCTGACAGGCCAAGGCATAAAGTCGCAAATCGGGGAGCCCCAAGCCACCCCTACGCCACCTACCAATCATACGAGAGATCGGAATCCGCGCTCGGGCCCCCTTCCACAGGAACCCTTGTATCTCCCGTTCCATTTTAAGTAAATCCCTTCGGAGTAACCAGACCGGCAAGGTTTGAAGCCAATAGAGTATACGTGGTAAAACCACCATTTTAACTGCAGCATTTCTCCCCAAGAGAGCCAGGGGGAGCGGGTTCCAGGCTCGCAATTGACGCCGCATCCCAGACAGGACTCGCTCAAAGTTCGTATAATATAAATCTTGTGGTAACCATGTTAAAATGATACCGAGATATTTAAACCCATGCTCGGCCCATTTCAAGGGGAATACCGCCCCCCATCTGTCCCGCAACCTCCCCGAAACATCTAAAGCCTCCGACTTATCGGCATTTATCCGAAGGCCAGCGAAACTACCAAACCTCTGGAACTCAGCCAGCAATCGCGGCAATGACTCTCGCGGCGCCAAAAGATGTACAAGCATGTCGTCGGCAAAAGCAGACACCTTGAATCCCTGTTTGCCTATCTCAATCCCACAAATCTGTCGGTCCATTTCTATACTGCGTATAAGAGGATCGAGAGACAAAACAAACAATAAGGGGGACAGTGACAGCCCTGCCTAGTGCCCCGATATAATGGGAAGGGGTCTGATAATACCCCATTACACAATACCCTGGCCGTGGGGGTGTCATATAAACTCTTCACCATAGCACAAAAAGCCTGTCCGAAACCATACATCGGCAACAAGTGGTCCAGATAGGTCCAGTCAACCCTATCAAACGCCTTTTCAGCGTCAAAACTCACCAAGAGGGATTGCAATTGGTGGCTATGCACCCACTCCAAGGAAGTTAAAATTCGACGGATATTACGAACCGCATACCGACCACGCACAAAGCCCACCTGAGATTTATGCACTATATCACCCAGTACTCCCGCCAGCCGTTCGGCCAAGATTTTTGCCAACAGCTTTGCGTCAAAATTCAGCAAAGATATCGGTCGATAAGAGGCCGCCTGCAACGGGTCTTTAGCTGGCTTGGGTATCAACGTGATATAGGCCTGATTATCTCCCCACCGCCTACCACCCCCTTCTATGCGCTGCTGGTAGGTATCCACCAACAGAGGACCCACCCCATCGGACAGGAGTTTGTAAAACTCAGCCCCATAGCCATCGGGGCCCGGTGTCTTACAGCAACTGGCATGGGCAATTACAGACTGGAGCTCCTGCAAGGTAATTGGTTGTCCCAGTTGTACCCGTTGCATCTCCGTCACCTGGGGGAGCTGCAACCCTTGAAGGTAAGCCTCCATAGTAGAGGGGTTAGTCTCATCGGCCGTATAGAGTGTTTGGAAAAATTTTTTGAAGAGTGCACTAATCGCCGTTCGGTTTTGGTGAAGTTTCCCATGTTCATCCCGAAGAGCCGCTACCCCCTTCCCTCCCCTCGAACCCCGCAGACAGCGTCCTAATAGCTTCCCCGGTCTGTCCCCAAAGCAGTATAATCGATATTTATAATATAACAAAGATTTCTTGGCACGCTGATGAAGCAATTCATTAAGGGCTACCTGAAGCTCCCAGAGCCGTTTTCTATTCGACACTGTGGGTGAATGACCACTGAGCACCCGCGCATGGGAAACTTGTCGCTCCAACCGAACAATCTGCTCCGCCAACAATCTGCGTTTCCGAGCGGCAAATCCAATAATGTCACCCCTCAATACCACCTTGGCGGTTTCCCAAACCAACTCAGGGTCCTCCCGGTGTGTCTGATGATTTAGCTCAAAATCACGCCAGCGTTGACCCAAAAAGTGCCGGAAATGATTGTCTTTATATAACTCAATGGGGAACCGCCATATACGAGAAAAACCAGCATCACCCCCCCAGTGGATCTTAACCCAAACCATGGCATGATCAGAAAGCTCCAGAGGACCTATCTGCGCCTCCTCCACCTGTGCAAAGGCATTTGCCGAAAATAACGCATAATCGATTCTCGCGCTGGTCCCATGTGCCCTCGAGATGTGGGTAAAGTCTTTCTCAGATGGGTGTAAGACTCTCCACGGATCTATCAAACCCAAACGCTTCCGAAAGCGTTGTAACACTTGGGAGCCGAGCAGTCTATCCCTCGTCCCCTTGCCACTGGAGGTATCCAAACGCACTTCGAGCACCCCATTGAGGTCCCCCCCCCAATAGTAACGGTACATCTGGCAATTGTTCCACCTTAGCCGCAAGACGATCAAAAAACTCCCGGTCTAACTTATTGGGACCATACACATTCCCTAGTATTATCTCACGATCTTCCAACACGCCCCACAATAACAAGAATCGTCCGTCGGGGTCGGCCACCTGTCGATTTAGCGAGAAACGCACCCTCCGATGAATTAAAATGGCCACCCCTCCCTTCTTCCCCCGTGCAGGCGCACCCCACACCTGGCCTACCCAGTCCCGGCCTAATTTAGCATGTTCTTCAGCTGTTTGGTGGGTTTCCTGAAGTATCGCAATATCACAGCGTTGTCTGGCCAGCGCCTTCAATACTTTATATCGCTTTATCAGGCTACCTAAACCGCAGACATTCCAAGTTATGACCTTCAAAGGATCACTGTATGTTTATGGCTCAACTGCCAGCAAAACGTGTATAGGGAGACCCTCCCAGCCTGGAGCCCCCCACCATCCTGACCTGAGAAGAGAGTGCCAAGTCTATGCAAAGAGCTCGGAGTGCGAAGACCCCTCCCCCCACCTCCCCTGAATCCCCCTACCCCCCCCTGACTAACCCCACTCCTAACTCTCCCTACCTCTATCCTAACCCACCCGTGAACTTACCCACTAAAACCCCCCTGATTCCCCGTCAACCTATTCCACCTATCTACAGGACTCCCCGCACCTACCCCCACCCAAGGAGCCCTCCAGAGACCCCTCTGAGCGTGTCCCCTAACCCCACCCTTAAAGTAGATCATAGTGCCACAATCCAGCTTACACAGCCCTTTACCATGGAGGACTAAACTCTCCCCCTCCCACTAACTAAACATCAAAACAAAAAAAAAACAGGCCTGGGACTCTGTGCCCCCTCCTCATACGGAAATCCAGCATGGCCCCCCCTTCCTCTAAACCCACCCTCTAGCATACCATAGCACCCATTGTCCCCCCCACCCCCCACCATGGCAGCCAGTCCTAGGCTACTCTACCCGAAGATCCAAGAAGGGGGCACCCAGTGGGAGTGGAAGGGAGAGAGATCACCTCCCCGAACGCAGTAGACAATCTCAGCTGGTCCACCGTTCGGGCCCCGCCAAGCACACTGCACCAACCCCAAGGCCCGAGGCCTCAGCAGATCGGGTTCCTGTCAACCGCCAACGTAACATTGGCCCCCGCATCGCAGGCATTCCCCTGCCGCCCCCACTGCAACCCAGGGCCTGGCCGCCGCGGCCTCCTCCGGAAACCTGCCGTCTCCTCAACATGAAGCGTCGGCAGTTTTGTATAAAGGAAGAAAGAAAGAAAGAAAAAGAAAGAAAAAAAACCATAATGGCCGGAGGGGCACCGACACCTACAAATTAGTACTCGAGCGGCGTAAGAAGGCCCCCTCCCCCTCCCCCAAATGAACCCCATCATAAAGAACAGAAACACAGCAAATAAACAGGCCAAACTTTTCCAGCGCATAATAAGGAAGAGAGAAACAGTAACCTAAAAACTTTGCTACTCCTTCTTAAATAAGGCCCTTGGCGTTCCTGGGGAAGACAAATAGACACAGAGTTACTGAAGGTCTGCAGCTCCATATCAAGCCGCAACAGTAACACGTTGTTACGTCTGTGGTTACAATTAAGTTCCCCGCTCTATATGGAACAAAGGAAGATTTCTTTTTCTATTGAGTTCAAGCAGCCTCTGAGGATTTCATTTGGAGGTGGGCGACACTGCTCTCTTTTGGGTGTGGATCTGCCGGACATAATCCTCTGCCGCAGCGGCTGTCTCGAAAACACGGTGGGCCCCATCGCAGAGCACATGGAGTCTGGCGGGATACTGCACTGAGAACCGGATACCTGCCTCGATAAGTTTTCCACAGAGGGGTGCGTATTCCCGCCGTTTTCTACTTAGCGCCATTGAATAATCCTGTGCCACACGGATCTTGGTATTATTGTACAATACCTCTCCCTTCTGCCTGGCTGCTTTCAGGATCCGTTCCTTTTGTGGGAAGTGAAGGAACTTGGCTAGAACGATGCGGGGGCGAGGATCGCGTGTTTGTTTGGCGCCCACCCGGTGCACCCGTTCAATATATAGAGGGTCGCCAAGTTCTTCTTCACCCAAAATATGTTGGACCAGGGCTCCCAGATATCCTCGTAGGTCTTTGTCAAGGACCGTCTCCGCAATCCCTAGGAAGCGTAGGTTATTTCTTCGCGACCTGTTTTCCAGGTCGTCAATCTTTGCCTCCTGCATGGCTATCTGGGACTTTAGGCCCGCCACTTCCTCAGCCAGTGCCTCCGTCCTCTCCTCCACCTGGCCCACACGTTCCTCGGCTTCATGCATCCGATTGCCCAACTGGTCCACAGAGGAGCGCAGACCGTCCATTTTACTGTGGAGGGCATCAAACTGCGGCAGTAAGGCTGTCGCAACCGCCGATGACATTTCATCGAACGTGGTAGGGGACTTGGGGGAGGCCGGCAACGATGCCGAGTCCGCCATCTTACTGGAGCCGGCTGCTCGTTCCCGGTCCCTTCTCAGTGATTTTACTGCCGTCGCCATGCAATCTTATCGCCCAAACCGCACTAGGATATTCTCCAGGCACTCCGGAACAGCAGAGCCAACTTCTCGACAAAGAATTGTAAGTTTTCACGGTATTAAATCGCCGGCTTAGGGTGAGGGCATAGGGACACGCTCAAGATGCGACCTCTACCCTGTCCGCATCACGTGGTCTCTAACAGGTACTTTTTTATTCCCTTGTCCCCGAAGGGCTCACAATCTAAGGGGTATGTTTACTAAACTGTTTTAACGTCGCAGCGGTGGTATTATCACACGATAAGTGACGTTATCGCGTGATAATGTAACATTATCGCGCGATAACGTGGCGGCGTTAAGGCACACTAACGCTGTGAAATCCGGGTCTGAAGGGTGGAGTAAGGCTTCCCAGAGGGCGGAGAGAAGGGGTCAATGGGCGGAGAGTGGGAGAGGAGAGGCTCCAGGCACACTAACGCTGTGAAATCCGGGTCTGAACACTAACATCAGTGAAGCCCTCGTGTTAAGGCACATTTGCAGGAAAGAGAAACCATTTCAGTCAGCAATGTGCAGCAAAGGCAGGGAAACCTAGAAAAGTGATAGTTGTGATACATGTGCAGGGAACAAAGAGGCAAATAAACATATAAAAGGACCAGAACCACATTTGAAATCCCAATAACCAAGCTGACCAAAAGTGATATTAATGATAAACATAAAGCAACACCACTGACAAAGCTCGAAAAATAAGATATCATGTTTGGAAGGGTCTATTCTCTGTGCCCCTACAAAGTGAATGATCCCACATTGAAATAGTGCTGATCAGGGTTTTCTCTCGTCTAAATTGGGCAGGTTTGTTATGGCGTGCACATGTGCAGTAACAGCAGAGTGGGCATGTAGGAATGGGGAACTGTACTGATGCTGTAAATGGGATATAGAGGGCTGCAGGCGGCACATGCTGTGGTCCAGCTGGGGCACAGTGCGTGCTAGGCAGATGCCTAGGTGGCACATAGGAATGCCGAAACTGTAAAGCAGCAAGACAGCAACTGACGAGGGTCCAACATGGGCACGAGTGTGTGTCCCACAGTGTCACAGGGCATATTACCCAGCAGGCACATATCATTGACAGGTGGTGCCGGGGGGAAGCGCACATGTCCATGAAGGCACCCCTACCCGAGAACCCACAACATAGGCAGCTGCCTACCGACATAAGGAGTGGAGGAGTGGCCTAGTGGTTGGGGCAAGGTACTTCAGGCCGGAAGGTCTGGGGTTCAAATCCCACTAGAGGACAGCAACCTCGGGCCGGAAGGACTGAGGTTTCTAGTCCCACAGGTGCTCCTTGTGGTCTTGGGCAAGCCACTTAACCCTCCATAGCCCATGTTCCCTGTAAAATAGTTATCTCCAAGTTATAATGCCCTGTTCAATGTAATTTCAGTTTGTTCAATGTAAACCACACTGATGCAGAATAGCACGGTATATAAGAGAATGTAAATAAATAAATAAATAAATAAATAAGGGCATGCCAGCATGGTGACGGAGGTGTGCTGGTGGTGGAGGGGGTAGTGGCATCTGCCCATAGCAGACCAAGGCCAATCCCTGTTTAGGTGGGTGCGGTGCAGTGCAACAGACAAGGTCTGTCTAACGAACACTAATGGTAGCCCCAGGGAATGATCTGTCTCTGTGACAACAGTGTGGTGCAGTACACACAGCCAGTGTGTTGAGGGTCACAAGGTCACAGGTTGAAGCCCCAGCTGTGGCTCCTGTAAAAAATGTCCCTATATTTTACCCAGTACTAAATCGTGGTAATAAAGACAGAACTGTTATTGCTGATTAAATAAACAATCCATAAACGTCTATATTTTACCCTACAGGGCACAGACACCATAAACATGTGCAATCCCTAGAGCAGAGTTTCCGAACTGCAGTCCTGGAGGGCCAAACACTATTCAGGTGTCATGCTGTCTGTAATAGATATGCCTGTGCTGCAAATGTATGCCACACCCCCATTGTCTGCAAATGTATCTCATGCATATTCATTAGGGATAGCATGAAAAACCTAACCGTGTTTGGCCCTCCAGGACTGGAGTTGGGGAACTCAGCCCTAGAGCAGTGGCCAACAGGGGCATAAACACCAACACCCACAGGCTCCACTATCCAAAGCCTCATGGAGAGTCAGGCTGTTAGGCCCGGCACAGAGCAGCATCTCCCAATACATTCCCACCTGCATACCTTAGCAATGCTGCCCTAAACCTGGGAACACATTACACATATATCAAAATGTTGCTATGATTAATGGCAGATAACAAATCATAAGTTAAACACATTTTGTTCCCAAAGCTGCATCATAGCAACCTTTCTGATATCTGTGGAGTGTGTTTCAGTTTTGGTTTCTGACAGTGTTTACCACCCCGGGGAGTGACCCCAACAGTATAGCGTACCATAGCCATGCCTGCACTGTGCCAAGGACTGGTGTGGTTGCCAGGGCTGCCCAAAACCTCTATATTTGCACAATGCTGGCATCGGTGTGGGAGTGTGTCTCTGTCTATCCAGTGTGTTGTGGCTGCCTACACCTTACTGAGCCCACACTGCTTGCACTGTCTCCAGTGTAAGTCTGCCAATGTGCATAATGAGGAGCAAGGTACTGTGGGTATGGGCCGGACAGGGCGGCCTGGGCAGGATGCATCTGTACAGGGCATAGGGCAATGGCTGGGACATTGTAGTGCCCGACCACCACCTGCATGGACAGGATGGCCACAGTGTGTCATGCTGGAAGGTCACTCTCACCCAGACTGAGCAGTGACCACGGCATGGCTAGGCTCCCCATAAGAAGGGCCTGGGACTGCATAACAAGGCATTATAATCATCTTACTGACTACCCACATGAGGTAAGTGTATGGGGACAGGTCAGTATATCCATATACATATCCAGTGTTGATTGTAGCTGTGTATGCTGCTGTGTGTAGGCATTCTATCTCATTTATGTTTTGTAGTTGAACCCACGTGATATACCGCCTATTTATCACATCAAAGCAGTTTGCCCTATCCCCAGGAGGCTAAGAACCTGATCACAGAGGTCCAGTTGTCAGCCTGGTGTTATGGCAGCTGCTGCTGTTGATGTGTTAAAATAAACCCTAACACAAGGAGCCCCTAGATCTGCCTAAAGAGGTCTGGTAAACAGCATGCTGATATGGTAGGTTCTGCAGTTGCAGGGTCACACATCTGCCCTACCCCTAGGGGTCCTGAGACCTGTTCAAAATGGTCTGTCAATCACCCTGGTGATATGGTTGTGTGTGCATTTGCAGGTTAAAACATCTACCCTACCCCCAGCAGTCCTGAGACCTGATCAAAGTGGTCTGTCAGCCACCCTGGTGGTATGGTTGTGTGTGCATTTGCAGGTTAAAACATCTGCCCTACCCCCAGGAGTCCTTAGACCCGATCAAAGTGGTCTGTCAGTCTCCCTGGTGGTATGGTTGTGTGTGCATTTGCAGGTTAAAACATCTGCCCTACCCCTAGGAGTCCTGAGACCTGATCAAAGTGGTCTGTCAGCCACCCTGGTGGTATGGTTTATGTTGCTGTTGATGTATTATAATCCACCCTACCCCCAGGAGTCCTGAGACCTGCTCAAAGTGGTCTGTCAGTCACCCTGGTGGTATGGTTGTGTGTGCATTTGCAGGTTAAAACATCTGCCCTATCCTTAGGAGTCCTGAGACCTGATCAAAGTGGTCTGTCAGCCACCCTGGTGGTATGGTTTATGTTGCTGTTGATGTTTATAATCCACCCTACCCCCAGGAGTCCTGAGACCTGCTCAAAGTGTTCTGTCAGTCACCCTGGTGATATGGTTTATGTTGCTGATGAAGTATGCTAAGACACCCTACCCCCAGGAGTCCTGAGACCTGATTGCAAAGGTGGGTATGACATCCAGATATTGTGGTAGGTTATGCAGGGTTAGGTCATACATTTGCCCTATTCCCCAGAGGCCCAGACCTCATTACACATGTCTGTTATGGATCCTGATGGTATTGTAGGTGCAGCTGTGGATGTGCTCCAAACCACCCCACCCCCAGGAGCCCTGATACCTGATTACAAAGGTCTGTAAAAAATCCAGATATCATGGAAGTGTACGCAGTTTCAGGTCACACATCTGCCCACTCCCCAGGAGTCCCGTACCTGATCGCAGAGGAACATTATAGATGCTGGTGTAAGGGTACATGCACCTGTTGGGGTTTCACAGCTCTGCCGTAAGTGTCATGGTATTGGCGCCTGGCAATGTGCACAGGGCCACCCACCTTCCGCTCCATGTCAGAACACATCACCCATGCATTGTAGGGTATCATGGTGCCATGGCGGGTGTGTCAGATGATGTGTGTAGGTCAGGCAAACACACATGTGTTTGCCAGACCACATAGGGAGTTAGGGAAGACCTCCCCTGGACAACAGCATGGCCAAACCACACGTGGCATGGTGCTGCCATGTCATGCAAGGAGAGTGTAGGAACAGGGTATGGGGTGTCCGGGGGCTTATGCACATAGGTGGCACCACACACATGGCCAGACCCACAGCCACACATGCAGGTGGCACTGGCAACAGTTAGTAGAGGACACACTGGCCAGAGGAGCAGGAGCAGCACGATGCTGCTCACAGAGATGTGTGATATGTGTTTGGCACCCACCAGAGATATATGGTCATTAATGCTCCCACCCATTGCTTTCCCTCGCAGGTAGAGGACCTACGGAAAAAGGGTCGGGAGTTGCAGCTGCACTGCCCGGAGGTCCTTGCCCGCTTCCAGAGGGGGGCGATAGCATGAAGTGGAGGTGAGTGTTGCGGCCTCTGCAGCTCAGTACAGAATGTCACAGTGGCCCACCAGCCTGTGGGCAGCCAAACTATGTACATGTGGTATGTGACTCACATGATAGTGTGCTAATTACTGTCATCCCCCACAGAGGATGCTTCTGCTGGCGAGGGCCCCTCAACATCAGGGCACCACAGAACATGCCCCACAGCGCAACACCTTTCAGAGGAGGAGGAGGAGGAGGTGGGCCCAGCGGATGAGGAAGAAGAGGACACCATGGAGGGGGCGGATTGTGGAGCAGTTCCGGAGGGAGGGGAGGGGGAGCCATGTGGCAGGGGGTGAGGATGGTGAAGGGGAGATTGAGGAGGTTGAGGAGAAGGAGGGGGAGGAGAGCATGGAGGGGGGCGAAAGAGAGGGTTGGTGGGAGGGGTCAGGGGTGGAGGAGGGGTGTGTGGAGGGGGGGAGGGCGTCTCAGTGGGTGCCATGGGACACAGGACAACACAGGGCACTGTGTGTCCCTGCCAGCTGCCACATGTCTGTGGCGATGGTGTCCACCCATTGCCTCAGACAGGCCCCACGCTCATGCCACCACCCAAACACTGGCCACCTGGCATGGATGTGGTGGCACGTGTGTGCGGGACCTGTATGTGGCAGTGGGTGGTCTGCTGCAACAACAGTGGACCCAGAACCGCACCATTCGGTGGCTGGCAGGCGCCATTCAGTGGTTGGCTGCCGAGATGCACATGCAGTGTGCAGTTGCTATGCGTGGTGCATCTTGGCAGCCATCCCCTGATGGGTGTCCCTGGAACGCTTAAGGGGCACAGGGGCGCCCACACACGTGCCCTGTGCTGCCCTGTATACCGGCACAGAACATGGGTTGTGTGAAAGGTGTGTTTAATACAGTTACAGATGTGTATGGCAGCTTCCCCTTCAATCAAGGAGGTCCCCTCACATTGGAATTGGAGGTTTTCATTTTAAAATAGGGTACATGTAAATATTTAGACAGTACAATCACTGGTCAACAAATCTTTACAAAGGTCATGTTACTGAAATAAAAATAGTAATTTCTTATCAATGTTCATATGCTGAACACGAATATGACAGTGAAATTGCAAAGTTGGCTGTAGTGTTTTTGTAATCCACAAGAACTAATTTTTACATCATGAAATGCATGTCAATAGGAAATATGATAGTCCATCGGTTAATACCTGGAAAAAACCAAGTCATACACTACTTCTTAGATATTCACGCCTGTCTCCTGTACAGCTGTTCTGGAGATTCTCTGGGGAGTGTCCAGCAGTAGTCAGCCAGCATTGTAGTGGACCAAGTTTCCCTGGTATTTGTGCTCCATCGTTGCGATATCCTGGTGAAAATGTTTGCCCTGTTCATCACTAACCATACCACAGTTGTCAGGAAAGAAATTGAGATGGGAATCAAGGAAATGGACCTTTAGAGACATATTGCAGCCAAGTTTCTGATACTGCATCAGCATGTTGTCTACTAGTTCCTTGTAGTTTTCTGCCCTGACATTCCCAAGAAAGTTTGTTGACACTAGGCGAAAAGCATGCCATGCTTGTTTGAAATTGAAATTCCTAAAATAAGAGCAGAGAATTAAAGCTTTATCTGACTCCAGGGCAAGAGTAACAAGCAAAGTAGATCTACCTGTAATAACTTCCAGGGAATTTTCCAAAAACCCAATGAGATCCCCACCCCCCCAGGGAAACAGCTCCAGGCACATCACCAGGGTCCCCAGCCCCCATAGACAGGTATTGAGTGCGAGTCACGAGTGGAACGTGTTCCTGAGGAATTTTCAACACCTCCCCAAAATATTTCCACAGCATCTCCATCGCTATTAAAAATGGAGATCTAGGGAAGTTCAAAAACCTGATGTTACACCGTCGGACTGATTTTCCAGATATTCCATCTTCCTCTGAGACACCAACCTGTCCTTAGTCTGGGCCTCCACCAGACCTCGAAGTTGGCCCAGCTCCCGTTCCATATGGAGGATTTTCCCAGCCTGCTGCTTCTGCACCATTGAGATCCCAGATGAAACATTCTTAACCCCATTCAAATCAATAGTCAAAGTACCCACAAGAGAACTGAGAAGAATTCACAGCTGCAATAGCTTCCCATAGCGCATCCAAACTTACAACCACTGGTTTTACCAAAGTCATAGTACTGGAAGATATCAAGACTCCAATCTGCACCAAAGAAGCACTCTCTGCTATGGACTTCACCTCACCATTGCTGTTCTGTGCCCCAGGTGTTGGAGATGTTGACCCTGCCAGTAGAGAGAACCCTTCATCCCCTTCAATGGTGTGCTCATTGGCAAGCCAGAGGGGAGCACAACTCATACTGGCCCTTCACTTCCGGGTTGCAGCGGGGGGGGGTGAACAGCTCTGGTGAGAGCTGTACACCCGGAGCACCCAGAACCGACAGGTCTTCTGCCGGCCCCGCTAAAGACACTGTTCCAGCATCAGAAGCAAAACCGCAAGAAACCAACGTCCTTTGACCAAGAGAGCTCCGCACAACAGGACCCGAGGGTAAGTCCAGGTGCTTGCATTTCCTGTGCCCCACAGCACCGGCTGCAGAAACTCAAAGTCTCAGGTAATAGGAAACAAACGGCTCGCTGAAGTGCACCTTCCTGCTGCCATCTTAATCCCCCCAAACTACATTTTTTAAGGTGCACTTATGAACTGAATGTGCGCTAACGAAAACACATCCATGGTGGATGTTGATTCCATCTTGTTCCTGTCTGGACTCCTATATAAATCACCAGCAGTCAGCATTGACTCAATGGCACACTTTGCATTTTGTAGCTTCATTGAGTGTCTCCTAATTTTTCTACTTTTTGAAGGAATAAACAACTGATCTACATTTACCTGTTCTACTCCACTCTGTTTTATAGACCTTTATCATATTTCCACTTAGCTGTCTCTTTTACAAGCTGAAGAACTCTAATATTTTAAGCCTTTCCTTTTAAGGGTATCCTTTCCTCTTTTTTATCATTTTGGTCATTTTTCTCTGTACCTCTTCTAATTTTGCTATCATAGGCATAGTTTGGGGGACATGGGGGCAGTAGCCCCCCCAAATGTTGCAGGCAATAATGATGATTCTAGTACTCCTGCCCTCACTGTCAGTATGACTTCCTGATACTTTGCCCCCCCCCCACCACAAATTAAGAAGGCAAACTACACCAATGTCTGCTATATCCTTTTTTAGGTATCATGACCAGAACTATACACAATCTTCAAGCTGCAGTTGCAGAGGCATAATAAAACCAAACTGTGGGTCCTATGAGGCAGCCAGGACTAGTAGGGATCCCTTATATCTTGAAAGGCCCTCCTCTTGACCAGGTTATCATTCCCTTCTTCCCTGCTCTTCATCAAAAGAAAATCAAAAATCTGGGCATGCCATTGGGCAAAATTAGGGGGACTGGGCTTCGTCCTACAAAGAACTACAACTTTCCACAGAAAGACCCTTTGCCAGCAGAGAGAGCGCCAGAAAATAAAAACTTCTGCCTTTCATGGCACTGCTGCCTCTGCCCCCCAATATCTCACATAAAAATATTTGCTTCCACAATATAGTGCCACACATGAGCATGTCAAAAAACATAAAACCCCAGATGGGCCGGTTCAACACCACATCTTGAGCAGGCATCCATTCTTGCAAAACTCTCACAAAACGCACTCCATGGTGAAATATACACCCTCAGAATAAACTTATATTGGGACTCCTGATACACCACATTAATAGGTATTTTCTTAATCTTCTGCAGACCAGTCAACAAGAGCCCCAGTGAGAACTGAGAGCCCACTTCTCAACTCCAGACCACATCTAACATCACAAAGTTGATGCCTGCTTCATCCCTAACAATGCACTATTGTATACAGACAACTTGACTGGAATCTTCACCCTCAGAGTCAGATAAGACTCTATTCTCTCCCACATCTGCTCAGTAATATCAGGCATTGGCCCAAACCACAATGTTTCAAAACTAAAAAAGAAACTCCATTTGACTCTGTCATAAGCCTTTTTCTAACAATAAAGGTGGGGTCTGCATTCTCCTTAGTAGTCATCACTGCTGTCAGCAGCTTACACACATTAACTACCACCTGACACTCCTTGACAAAACCTACTTGCTCCGCCGCTACAAGTGAGGGAAGGCATCATGCCAACCTATCAGCCAAAATTTTGGCAATAATTTTCAAATCAATATTCAAAAAAAGAAACAAGCATAAAAATCCTGAAAACACAATAGCTATATCAACTGCATCCTTAACTATTTGTCCCTGAGGCATTTTCACAGCTGAAATTGGCTTAGGCCCCAAAACTGGGCTTAACCACCATGCCAACAAGCAACCCAGGCAATTCCCAAACTTGTGGAGTTTAAACTTATAAAAGGCTAACTTTCTGAACAGCACCTTCTGCGCCATTAAAAATACACTCCAAATAGCACATTTAGGGCAGGAAGCAAGTCTCCACGTTTCCCAACGCAATTTCACCTCCAGGTGATAAATAGCAGTGGTCAGTTGTTTCTTCCAGCATGAGAGATAGGCAGTTCTCTCACTCCTGAAGACCACTTTGGCCATGTCCCAGAAAAGGATGGTGGTATCCACGTCTTGATGATTGTTCTCATAAAACTCCCTCCACTTAGTCAGAAGAAATATTTGAAAAGAAACACCATAGTAGAGGTAGACCAGAAACCTCCACAGGAGCTATTACAGGGACCCACATCTGGTTCCATCTTTAACCATATCAATGTATGGTCAGAGATCTCCAGAGGGCTGATCTGAGCTGACACAACTGCAGAAAAGAGATCCTCAGAGACCAAAATATAATCCAGAGGTACTCAAATCCAGTCCTGGAGGGCTGCAAACCAGTCAGGTTTTCGGGATATCCCTAATGAATGGACCCTGCATCCTTGACACATGAATATAGTGTGACACAGTGGATAATACAGAGCCCATGGAGGTTAGTGAAAATGAGAAACTTACCTCAGATTTGGCTGAACAGGAAAGCTCAGTGCACAGAGAAACAGCTGAGCAGCAAATGCTTCCAGCACAAGAAAAGCCAAAAGACATTAGAAGGAATTTTCCCTGTAATAGTTGTGACGCAGGGAGAAACAGAAAGGCTCATCAGGAGCACCTGTGCCCAAAGTCTCACGTAACGTGCAGAGAAGGGAAGCATATAAATTCCTGGTTAGAACCAGGAAGGGGCAGTTCTGGAAGAGGAAGTTCTGGCAGTTCTGGGAGAGGAAGTCCTGGAGAGGGCAGACCGGGAGAAGGAAGTCTTGGAGAGGAGAGACTCAGAAGCAGTCCTAGAGAGAGTCCCCGCAGGAGCAGGAGGAGGGGCAGCAACTCAGGAGGACTGAGCAAACAGCCAATGAGCACAGGTCATGCTGAAGGAAGTTTGCCGGTAGAAGGAAATTCTAAGTGTGACTTCAGAGCAAGGAACAGCTGGAGAGGTAACCAGGAACTTGCTAGCTTGGAGGGAGACTGGAGAGCCTGGGAGAAAGTCCTCAACAACCCAGAAGCAAAAGCCAGGAACAAGGTAGAAAGATGGGAACCTTGTTTTTCCAAAGAAGGGGTTAAAAGCTCTATATGTTTTAAAGGGTGTGGCCCTGGAAATAACCAGAAAGCTGAAAGATATCCAGTGTTCTCACTAGGTGGGAAGGGACAGAAAAACCAGCAAGAAGCCTTTCGTATACCAGGCATTCATAGGCCTGGGCTTAAAGAACACTTTGTAGGAAAAGGTATTTGTGTGCCACAGGAAAGTGTGTCAGAAGCCAGCACATGTAATGAGTGTGACTCTGGTAGTATCGGGAATGAACCTGAAGTAATGCAATGGGAAAATAACAGCTATTCTTCAGATCCAATTCCCATGGACTGTACGATATGTTTTTCGGATGACATCATTTCGTTGTGTTAACCTTGAAGAAATTAACCTTGTGACATTAACAAAGGAAAAGAAGACATTTGTTTCTCTGTAGCCGTCTTTTGTTTTGATGCTGTTTGTTGTGTTTGCATTCCTAAGAATATTCTGTTTCGGGAAAGGGAATAAAGCCCTAATTTATTTACTTTACCACTCGACTGAAAGACTCTGTTTTAGTAGAAGAACAGATTTGAACTTAAAACCCTAGGCAGCCGCCTAAATAGGGTTCACCGGGGCTCTATCACACGGGCCCCATCACAATAGTCATGCTGTAATAGGTGAAGGGTGTGCCAGGCATCCACTAGGCCCAAATGTTCACAAAAATGCAGCAGACTAAGCTGGGGAGCCTGGCCCACCCTCCTAGTTTTTGTAGACTGATCCATTTCACCATCCATAACTGAGTTGAAATCTCCAGCCAAATCAAATGGAAAATCTCCCAAGGCAATGCATCTTTGGTACAGCCCCCGAAAAAACATTAGGAGCATAAATGGAGACTAAAATTAAGTCTCTGCCCAGGATTCACAGCTTTAGAACCATCCCTCCGGGTCTTGGATCTTGTCCAAGATGTGCTATTCTAATGACTTAGCCAATAATATAGCCACTCTCTCCTGGTGATGGCCTGTGGAGGCAAAGTATACATCACCAACTCAACCCTGCTTCAATTCTTGATGTATTAAGCCATTAAGTTCGGTCTCTTGCAAGCAGGCCACTGTGGCATGCTGTCTCTTTAATGTCTGCAAAATTTGAATACGCTTGACATGAGACACCATACCCCAAACATTTCATGAAATAACATGAAAATTCAACATCATTACCCAGCATTGTACAAGTTACAAACAAGCATATCTTCACAGCCATCACCAGAAAGAAGCCTGAGGTGCTCAGCCTCATCTTGAACCCCAACCTCCAGCACCCCATTACTCTTCACACAAGAATAATGCAACTGCACTCTGTTCACCGCTTGTCCCCTTTCACCCCAATGCCCTCGATCCTCTTCAATCAAATATCCTGTTAATACCATACCCACTTTTAAGCACATGCACCTCATAGATCACTTACTGTGCAACCAGCCCGTTAGCTATCCAAACCCCTTAGACACTCCTCATTGTTACAACTCACTCTAAAGGCTCTGCCTCAACAATCGTCCCATGTGCACATCTCAGCATACATTCCCTCTCACCATACAGTCACCTCAAGAAAATTAGTCACATGCAAAGTTAAATCAACTTCAGTACCCTACACAGACACATGCCCTACCTCACAGAGGGCACAATCATAGGGGAGAATAAAGGCCTCAAACCTCTATTCAACCAATCTTAGAGGGGAGTCAGGGCCCAGAGTGCTCCCACAAATACAGGAGCACTGCAACTAGTAGAGTGAAATAAAAAAGACTCCGCTTTTAACAACAGTCTTAATCCCCTCATCAGAGCTAGCCTGTCCACTGGGCGAACTAGGTGGTTGCCTAGGGCGGCAGACCCTGGTGGGTGGCATGGCAGCTGAGCTACTGATTCAATGCAGCGGCAGGCTTTAAAGTGCCACCATGAGTGTGCGCAGTAATGGCCTATCACTCCTGCACCCTCTGACAGGAAGTTGCATTGAAGGGGCAGGAGCAATAGGCCGTGAATGCGCACATGTGTGTGGGTGCTTTAAGGCTTGCCATGGTGCTCAAGGAGTGGCTTTACTACCACTTCAAAAAAGTGATTGCTGTGCTGCCCACGTCCTCCAGCTGAGAGGCAGGAGGTGGATGCTGGGGGTGGCACAGGTGGGGGAGTAATTGCACAGTGGTGGCATGGGAATGGGGGGGTGAAGTGGAAACATGGTGGGCCTACCTAGGGTGGCAGAAACCCTTGGGCTAGCCTTGCTCCTCATTACCAAACAGCCCAACCTTCATATGGCAAAACCTGTCTGCTGAATTAAATGATCTGACAGCTAGAACCCTCTGGGTAACTACCCAAACAGGGCAAGCTCTCACCCACTCTGAGTCTACAATGCTAGGGCTCCATGTTGACTCAGGCAGATGGATTCCAACCTTTCAGAGCTGTCAATACAGCCTTGGAATTGGCGAGCATGTGGGTCTCATCCATATGCTGAATCCTCAACTTTAAGGAGAAGGGAATCTCTTTTTGGCAAGTCTCCTTACAAGCCAGTCCACTACTACTTTTACTGAGTAATCAAGGAAGACAAGAACCAGCTGATTCTGAGAGGTGAGGCTAAACCTTTGAGGGTATTGCTGTTTTATGCTTTATGGGGCCGTTGCTCATCCTTCCCGTGTTGGCCTAGACGATGTGCTCTCTCCAACCTCAGCAGCCCCAATGCTTCCAGGAGGGTGAATTCAAGCGGGAGTCAATGCTCCAGAAACACCAGCAATTCTGCTCAAATCTCTGGCAGCCTGATAAACCACAGATTATTGAAGTGGGACCTGTTCTCAAGGCTCTCCAGCTTGGCATTGTTCTGGGAAGCAGTGGCCTGCAATCCCTCTTGTTCCTTCAAGGCCTCACCAAGAGAATACTCTGTCTCCCCAACTCTCCTCCGTTACTTGGGCATTAAAGTTTGAAATTGAGATGGACATGGTCTCTAATTGCTTAATGAGCTTAGTAAAGCAGACTTCCAGGACACAAACTACTGCATTGGTAAGCTGCTGGATCATGGCCGGACTCAGACCTGAATCCTCACTCCAACAACAAGGGTCAGCAGGATACATCCACTCCCATTCTTTTTTGCCAGCTTTTGCAGTCATATGAGTAACCGATTTCTGCACAAATCTGTCCATAAGGCAGTACCTAATCAAAAGCAGCAGGTAAGATGTTGAAAAACGTAAATACTTTCAAAGGATGGGGCTAGGTTTGCCAGGAGGACTGGAAGCAAGCAGGGGCGGCCCAACGGGGGTGGGGGGCCATGGGCGGAGGAGACTCACTGCAGGGCCTCATTTGCAAAATGGGCCTCATTTGCATAAATATTTGCATAATATTAACATGCACTAACTTTTCATAAACATGCCTCTTAATGAGTATATAGATAAAGAAAGACTACCATATTTCTACATTATTATATTCCAGTGCCAACCGCCAGGCAGTACTACAAACACTGCCCATTTAGAACCCACAGCAAACTCACCATATCAAAACAGTTCTACCAGGACTCACAAAGCACCAAACCCTACCTATCAAAAGGCAACACTGCAAATATTAAACCAATACATCTCAGAGAATACCAATACATCTCCTACTGGGGAAAGAGAACAAATAGCACTGTCAAATAGAAACTACATGAACAGAATACCTCAGCTCAGTTACACATGCAGAACATAGACTGTCACTAAATAAAGAACAAGGGATCACAATTTCAAAATAGGAAGACAATAATTAAACTGGGATCCCCAAAAGCCAAACTTGGAATGTACAACAACACTGGAGAAATAAAATTATAAATTAATTTCCTCTTGTACTAAAAATGCAAAGAGATTAACGATGCACATTTCCCAGAGCTGACATATTCCAGTTAATAAATTCAAAATAAAAAAGTATTTTTCTACCTTTTATGTTTTGTGCATTCTATTTTTCAGCTGAAATTGCTCCAGTCACTTTCTTCTGGTTTCTTCGTGTCTTCTACAAACTCTCCATTGTCTGCTGTCCATTTGTCCTTTCTTCTAGTTTTTTTTCCATTCTCTCTGTACATCTGCTTTAACATACTGATCTTTCCACTTTTGTTCTTTCTTCCATTTCTTTCTTTATTCCTTTTTTATCCACTCAAATTTCACCCCTCCATCCTCATTCTCCACTTACTCTCCCAATACCCGGCCAATCATAGTTTTTCTTCCCTCCCACACAAAATATATTTTCCCCTATCCATCTTCATTCCCGCAGCCCCATTCCCTTCTAGTCCTCCCCCAACATCAGTCCCTTCTAGTTCCAGCCCCACCCAGTATCTGCTCACTTCTAGTCTCATTCTCCCATGCCCTCGCATCAGCCCATTTCCAGTCCTAGCCCTCCAATGTGGCAAGCTAGGGCCTACAATAGCCTGTGAACGTAGGGGAGGCCTGTAATCTAGGCCTGAGTCCCCACCCCCACCTGAGACTAGTAGTGCGGAGAAAGACCAAAGTCAGTGAAAGTCTGAGAATCTGCCTTAAACCACTTTAAACTGCTTTTGATAAGTTTGTATGAATCCTACATAAATCCTTTATTAAAATTTTCCATGCTGATGATATATATGTTCCAGTGTTCTGCATTCTCACATTCCCTGGGCTAGAAATGACCTTGCAGTAGAAATGTATCTATGTCTAAAAACTGGGCCTTTGTTAGAATAGCCTGAGAAGGGGGAACAGGGTGCTAGGCCCAGAGAGGGTCCCTGATTGGACAGGTGCAGGGGGCGTTGGGACCAATAGAAAGTTTGCCTGTATCAAACTGTAAAGATTGTATATAAGGAATATGCTCCTGGACTCCATTGCTCAGTCACTTTTGGACACGCTCCTATCTGAGCCTTGTGCACAATAAATTGGCTTGGAACCTGCAACCGACTCCTGGTTTTATTCATTGTGTGCACTTCGCTGCTACATATTCTTGGTGCATTGGCTGGGAATGTGCGAGTAGTGGATGGTATTCAAGTGAATATTCCACGTAATTTCGCCTCAAGGTTTGGTCCAGTTGGAACCGTGTCTGTCCGACCACAGGGGAAACCTCAGGTGCCACCGGTCCTCTTGTATCGGAGAGGGTTCTGCCTGGCCTCGGCGGACTACTGGGTCCGACTGGCCAACACCTCCAAACCCGAGGGGAGTCCAGGATCCAACCCATGTACTGGTTTGGTATCGGGTACCGGATCCGGTGAGTAGAAGTTTTCTTTACTACTCAGTCAGTTTTGGGAATATGGTATGGTAAAAAAACAAAAAGAGAACTTGATCACCTCTCTAGGGCGGTCCTAGTAAGCCTCGCATAAGGGTTAGCGAAGCAGAAGCCACTGACCCTATGGTATGGTTAGTCAGTAAGGCCTTGGGAAAATTTGGGAAAACGTTCCTAGCATGTTTGGTTGTGTGTGTATGAATGAGAGGTCTCGAAATACGGACCACATGAGAGCGGACTCCTGAGTAGCGCAGTTCCTGGCCGGGCGACTGCGCCCAAGTTGCAAAAAGGAGGAAGCGCTTGGTGTTTGTCTCCTTCATTGTTCTTTGGGCTGCACGGACCCCTTACCTGCAGCCATAATACCCGCCCCTATTGTCTGTTGTAGTAAACGTCCAATATTGTAATCATGGGAGGGACGGAGTCCACGCAAACTCCGTTGCAATGTATGATCAAGAATTTCAGCAAGGGATTCACCAGAGACTACGGGGATTAAAATGTTTCCGTCCCGATTAGGAATGCTCTGTGAAAGGGAGTGGCCTGTGCTAGTCACTTCATGGCCCCGTGAGGGCACCTTTGATATTAGTATAGTTTCCCGTGTCCATCAGATTGTACGAAAAATGTTCCCTGATCAGTTCCCGTATATAGATTCCTGGTTAAGTATTTGTGAGAAGCAGCCTTCTTGGATAAGGCATTGCTATGAGGAACAGTGTAGAATATTAGTTGCAACTACAAGGGAGACTCGGACGCTTGAGGAAGGGAAGCTACCTGTGTATTCCGCCTCAGAGTCCCCAGATATCCCGACCCGTTTACCTCAGTATCTATATAGGCTAGTTCCTACGGCTCCGGCACTCCCGGCAGAGCCTGATGCAGAAGCCCAGCGATTACCACCGCAACGGCAAAGAGAGTCCCCTCCCCCGAGTGATGGCCCCGAGTCTAGCCTGAGTGCTTCAGGAGGGTCAGCGTCCCCTGGGGATACCGAGAGCGGAGACTCTCTCGCCAGATCAGGGTCACCTGTTGAGGATGCCTATACCCGGCAATCATATGATTTAATAAGTGCCGCTGAAAAGAAGAAGAAAGGAGAGGGACGCCTAATGCCATTGCGTCAGGTACCTGGTTTACCTGTCCTGAATGAGCAGGGCCAGATGGCGCCAGGACCAGCCAGTCTAATCTATGTACCTTTCTCCACTACTGATTTATTGAACTGGAAAACGTATTATGCATCTTATACTGAAAAGCCCCAAGATTTAACTGAATTAATGTCTAGTATAATGCAAACTCATCAGCCTACCTGGTCTGATTGCCGCCAGCTCCTGTCCACTCTCTTTACTACTGAGGAGCGAGCGCGAATCGGGCAAGCGGCTATCCACTGGCTAGAAGAGAACCCTGTAGAAGGAGCAGATATGAATCATCCGCAAGAAGCCGCCGCAGCTTTCCCAAATGAGGATCCCGGATGGGATCCGAATGATGAAAGGGGGGCGGCAGCCCTAACTCGATTTTGCCAGGCCTTGTTGCAGGGCCTGAGGAGGGGAGGCCAGAAAGCTATGAATATCGGGAAGGTGTCAGAAGTCCTCCAGGGTCCGAATGAGAGCCCAGTGGCCTTTTATGAGCGGTTGTCTGAAGCCTATAGATTATATACTCCATACGATCCAGCAGCCCAGGAGAATCTGCGTATGGTGAACGCAGTCTTTGTTAGTCAGTCCCAGGGAGATATAAAGCGAAAATTACAGAAAATGGATGGATTTGTGGGCATGAATACAGCACAGTTAATGGAAGTTGCTCAGAAGGTGTTTGTGAATCGTGAAAATGAGCGTTACAGAGAAAGTGAACGGAAAATGAAGAAGAAAGTAGATCTTCTTGCTGCCGCTTTAGTTGAACGACGTGGAGGAGGTTTTCCTAATCGAAGGACCAGAGAACGTGGAAGAGGCCGGGGAAATAGCTGGCTTCCATTGGGTGCGAATCAGTGCGCCCATTGTAAAGAAGAAGGACATTGGAAAAATGAATGCCCGCATCTTAACTCCACCCCCCGGAGGGGAGGAGGGAGCACTTGGAGAGCAGGAGGTCGATTTCAGAGTCGAGGAGGAATAAACCGAGCACAGTTCCGGCAAGAGAGAGAAGAAGCTATTGAGGGAGTGGCAGTTGCCGAGGACTATGATATGGCTGAAGACTAGGCCAGACCAGGCTCCAAGTTTACCCTGGGTCCCCAGGAGCCTATGGTCAGTTTGAAAATAGGGGACCAATATATGGACTTTATAGTGGATACAGGAGCAGAACATTCAGTGGTGGCAAAGCCAGTGGCCCCTTTGTCCTCTTGATCTGTCACCATTGTTGGGGCCACTGGAGCTAGGGCCACCAAGCCTTTCCTGCAGAACCGCATGTGTGAACTAGGGGGACAGAAAATAACGCACCAGTTCCTGTATATTCCACTTTTGGGCCGAGATATGCTTGCCAAGCTCCAGGCGCAGATATCCTTTGCTGAAGGGGGAGAAATGCAAATGACTGTAAACTCAAAGCCTGCTGGATTGATGGTGCTGACTGTCCCCCAGGAGTGGCGGTTCTATAGTGTATCTCCGACCAAGACAGTTGGTTCCTGTATACCCACCAACCTTTCAGCTCCGCCTGAAGTGTGGGCGGAGGATAATCCACCTGGCCTAGCAAAGAACATAGCCCCCATCATTGTCACCCTCAAGCCAGGAGCGGAACCAGTGCATGTGAAGCAGTATCCTCTTCCTCGACCAGCTATTGAAGGTATCCACTGCCATCTGATGAAACTGCTGAAGTATGGACTTCTTAACGAATGCCAGTCACCTTGGAACACCCCCCTTCTCCCAGTTAAGAAACCAGGGACAGGAGATTACCGCCCAGTACAAGATCTGAGGCACGTGAATGATGCAGTTGTAACTATACATCCAGTGGTACCAAATCCTTATACTCTCTTGGGACTGATCCCTGCTGAGGCTACTTATTTCACCGTTTTAGATTTAAAAGATGCTTTCTTTTGCATACGCCTAGCCCCCACCAGTCAGCTTTTGTTTGCTTTTGAATGGCAAGATCCTACAACAGGAAGGCGGGGCCAACTCACCTGGACTCGATTACCCCAAGGATTCAAGAACTCACCCACCATCTTCAGTGCTGCTCTTAATCAAGATCTATCAAGTTACTCTGTGACTCCAGGAAAAAGAGTCCTTCTCCAGTATGTGGATGACCTGCTAATAACCACCAATTCGGAAAGTGATTGTTTACAAGCCACCAGTGATCTCTTGGACCTCCTGAATGAAGCTGGATACAAGGTCTCCAGAGCCAAGGCGCAGTTGTGCCAAACTGAAGTTAAATATCTAGGGTTCCAATTGTCTAGCGGAATCCGACGCCTGGGACCAGAACGCAAAGAGGCTGTATGCAGTATTCCTACTCCAACCACCAGGAGGCAAGTGAGAGCTTTTCTAGGGGCTGCAGGTTATTGTCGAATATGGATACCCAACTTCGCTCTGTTGGCAAAGCCATGGTATCAAGCCACCAAAGGAATGGAGAGGTCTCCATTGGAATGGGGACCTGAATAGGATGCAGCATTTCGATCTTTGAAGACTGCCTTGATGTCATCACCAGCTCTGGGTCTGACAGATGTCCAGAAGCCTTTTCACCTCTATGTTCATGAGTCACAAGGAAATGCTCTGGGAGTGTTGGCTCAATCTCTTGGATCTTGGCAGCGACCAGTGGCCTATTTATCAAAACAATTGGATACGGTTGCAAAAGGCTGGCCCCCTTGTTTGAGAGCTGTTGCAGCCACAGCCCTCTTAGTGAGCGAAGCTGACAAGCTCACTTTGGGACAGAATCTTCGAGTCATCGTACCCTACTCTGTCTTGACCCTTATGGAGCACAAAGGAAACTTCTGGCTCACAAATTCGCGAATGTTGAAGTATCAAAGTATGCTGTGTGAGAACCCTCGATTACAATTGATGGTCAGTCAAGCTTTGAATCCTGCTACGTTGTTACCAGTTGGTCCTGGCCCCCCTGATCATGGCTGTCTGGAAATTATGGACACTGTCTTCTCAAGTCGCCCGGATTTGGCTGATGTCCCTTTGGAGAACCCTGAACGGATGTTCTTTGTGGATGGAAGTAGTCTCGTCATCAATGGACATCATTGTGCTGGGTATGCAGTGGTGACCCTTGATCTGGTGGTTGAGTCCTCGGCTCTGGCCCCGGGGTCTTCAGCACAGAAAGCTGAACTGATAGCCCTCACTAGGGCGCTGATACTAGGAAAAGGCCTCCATTTAAATGTGTACACAGATTCTAAGTATGCCTTTACAACTTTGCACGCACATGGGGCCCTGTACAAAGAACGAGGGTTGATAACTTCAGGAGGCAAATCCATATGGCCCAGAGATATTGACATTGTTAGATGCTGTGTGGGCCCCTAAGCAAGTTGTAGTCATGCACTGCCGAGGTCATCAGGCAGGAGAAGGAGAAATTACACAAGGGAATAGGTTTGCCGATGCCACTGCTCGAAAAGCAGCCACAATTGGACAAATTTTGACCCAAGATACCTCAGTTCAGGCAGCCTTATTCCCTGTGCCCCTTAGCTCATGGGCCCCCTGATACACCATGAGAGAGTTAGACTATTTCTGCGAGAAGGAAGGGGGTGTCCTAACAGAAAAGGACTGGATAGTGTTGCCACCTCCAGAGGGTGGCTCACCTCCAGGGCCCACAGTAATTCCTGAAGCGTTAGGTCCAGCCTTTGTTCATGCTTTTCATCAGGCCACACATTATGGGAAGACTGCGATGGAAAAAGCTCTCAAACCTCATTTCTATATTCCATTATTAGGACCCCTGTCTGCCTCAGTGGCTCAACAATGTTTAACATGTGCTAAGAATAATGCCAAGCAAAGTCCTGGTCCACCCCCAAGAGTTCAGTCAATAGGAGTTACCCCCATGAGTAATATCCAGGTGGATTTTACTGAAATGCCACAAGCAAATGGATATCATTACCTGTTGGTCTTAGTCTGTACCTTTTCTGGGTGGGTAGAAGTTGCCGAACTCGAACCCTGGATCCATCACAGTCAAGTAAAGCCAGTAGTCACTTCTGAACTTGGTCATTGGACTTCAGTAAATGACCCTGCAACCCCATTGCGGCTCACGCTGCGGCGGCAGCCACCACTGTGAAAGTCTTTAGAATCTGCAGCCCTACTCCTGTCACACGGCGTGGAAGCTGCCAGGTCTACGTACGGCAGAAGCTTGAGGATCTACAACCCTACTCCTGTCACACGGCGCGGAAGCTGACAGGTCTACGTACAGTGGAAGCTGGGAAAAGAAGCCTTCAAGTTCAGAGTTCTCAACGTTTCAATCCATCCATCAGAGACTGTGATTATGATGATTTCCTATTATTGTTTCATTTTTGCGGTAGCCCTGGGGTCCCTTGGGACAACTTTTGCTCTACCCCCCTGTGCAGCTTGTATAACTACTACCCGAACTGGGATAAAGGTTACCCAAACTTTACTTTATCATTCTTACTACACTTGTACTGGTATAGTTAGCCAGTGCGTGTATAATGGTACAGAGTTAAATATCTGTACAAAAGGAAAGAGCAAAACTTGTTTTAGTCCTCGTCAGAACCCTTCTTATTATGTTTTAGAGTTGCGATGGAATGATGAGGATGGGGCCCTTATAAATGCCACACGTCAACTTTCTGATCCCACAAGACCCGTACCCAGGGCCGGCCCGTCCATTGAGCAAGAATGTTTTTTGCACAGGGCCCCACGTTTTGGGGGGCCCCGCGCAAAGAACATTCTGCTTTTTTTCTTAATTAAATTTTAAAAAAAAAAAAGCTGGCCGCTGCCGCCGCAGCAGTATGGAGTGTCCCGCGGGGCTACCTCTGCCCGGCGGAACTCTCCCGGCGTGGCAGAGCCCCTCTGTGCCGGCTTGCAGATACGCGAAGGGAGAGTGTCTCCCTCGCGTCTCTGTTAAGCCCGCAGGGGCTGATGGGAAGCAGGGGCTGATGGGAAATTTCCCATCTGCCCCTGCGGGCTTAACAGAGACGCGAGGGAGACACTCTCCCTTCGCGTATCTGCAAGCCGGCACAGAGGGGCTCAGCCGCGCCGGGAGAGTTCCGCCGGGCAGAGGGAGCCCCGCGGGACACTCCATGCTGCCGCGGCCAGTTTTTTTTTTTTTTAAATTGCCATGAGCCGAGTGGGGGGCGGGTGGGTAGGACTGGCAATGGGCTAGGGAGGAGGGGGGGGTTAAGACTGGCAATGGGCTCGGGAGGGGGGGGTTAAGACTGGCAATGGGCTAGGGAGGGGAGGGGGGTTAAGACTGGCAATGGGCTAGGGAGGGAAGGGGAGGGGGGGTTAAGACTGGCAATGGGCTAGGGAGGGGAGGGGAGGGGGGGTTAAGACTGGCAATGGGCTAGGGAGGGGAGGGGGGGTTAAGACTGGCAATGGGCTAGGGAGGGGAGGGGAGGGGAGGGGGGGTTAAGACTGGCAATGGGCTAGGGAGGGGAGGGGAGGGGAGGGGAGGGGGGTTAAGACTGGCAATGGGCTAGGGAGAGGGGGGGTTAAGACTGGCAATGGGCTAGGGAGGGGAGGGGAGAGGGGGTTAAGACTGGCAATGAGCTAGGGAGGGAGGGAGGGAGGGGGGTTAAGACTGGCAGTGGGCTGGGGAGGGTGGGTTAAGACTGGCAATGGGCTAGGGGGGGTTAAGACTGGCAATGGGCTAGGAGGGGGGGTTAAGACTGGCAATGGGCTAGGAGGAGAGGGGGGGTTAAGACTGGCAATGGGCTAGGGAGGGGGGTTAAGACTGGCAGTGGGCTGGGGGGGGTTAAGACTGGCAATGGGCTATGGGGGGGTTAAGACTGGCAATGGGCTAGGGAGGGAGGGGGGGGGTACGACTGGCACTGGGCGGAGGGGGGGGTTAAGACTGGCAGTGGGCTGGGGAGGGGGGGTTAAGACTGGCAATGGGCTATGGGGGGGTTAAGACTGGCAATGGGCTTGGGCTAGGGCTAGGGCTAGGGAGGGGGGTTAAGACTGGCAATGGGCTAGGGGGGGTTAAGACTGGCAATGGGCTATGGAGGGGGGGTTAAGACTGGCAATGGGCTGGGGGGTTAAGACTGGCAGTGGGCTGGGGAGGGGGGGTTAAGACTGGCAATGGGCTGGGGGGTTAAGACTGGCAATGGGCTAGGGAAGGGGGGGTTAAGACTGGCAATGTGCTTGGGCTAGGGCTAGGGCTAGGGAGGGGGGTTAAGACTGGCAATGGGCTGGGGGGGGGGGGTTAAGACTGGCAAAGGGCTAGGAGGAGGGGGGGTTAAGACTGGCAATGGGCTATGGGGGGTTAAGACTGGCAATGGGCTGGGGGGGTTAAGACTGGCAGTGGGCTATGGGGGGGGGGTTAAGACTGGCAATGGGCTGTGGGCTGATGAGGGCTGTCTGGAAATGGGGTGATGGGGGGTTAGGACTGGTAGTGGGCTGAGTGGGGGGGTTAGGACTGGTAATGGGCTATGGGGGGTTAAGACTGGTAATGGGCTGTGGGCTGATGGGGGCTGTCTGGAAATGGGGTGATTGGGGGTTAGGACTGGTAATGGGCTATGGGCTGATGGGGGCTGTCTGGAAATGGGGTGATTGGGGGTTAGGACTGGTAATGGGCTATGGGGGGGGTTAAGACTGGTAGTGGGCTGATGGGGGGTAGGACTGGTAATGGGCTATGGGGGGGTTAGGACTGATAATGGGCTATGGGGGCTAGGACAGGAAATGGGCTGATGGGGAGGGGTTAGGACTGGTAATGGGCTGTGGGCTGATGGGGGTTTAGGACTGGCAATGGGCTATGGGGGGCTGACTGGAAATGGGCTGATGGGGGGTTAGGACTGGTAATGGGTTATAGGGGGGCTTAAACTGAAATGGGGTGAGGGGGGGTAGGACGGGAAGTGGATGGACAGGGGGCTAGGACTGGTAATGGGTTGGGGGGTTGCTAGGACTGGAAATGGGCTGAGTGGAAGGGGAGGCTTGAACTGCAAAGAGCTGATGGGGAGGGGGCTTGGAATGGAAATGGGCTGTGAGGGAAGGGAGCTAGGACTGAAAATGGGCTGATGGAACAGCTAGGATAGGACTGGAAATGGGCTGTTGGGGGGAGCTAAGATTGGAAATGGGCTGTGGTGGGGGCTTGAATTGAAATGGACTCATGGAGGGGCTAGAACTGGAAGTAGGCTCATGGGAGGGCTTGGACTGGAATTGGGCTGAGTGGAGGGGAGCTATGATTTGACATGGGCTGATGGTGGGGCTAGGAAATGACTAGAAATGGGCTGATGGGGGGGCTAGGATTGGAAATGAGCTGATGAAGGGACTTGGACTGAAAATGGATGGGGGAGCTAGGACTGGAAATGGGCTGATGCAGGGACTAGAAGGGAATGGATGCTGGGTGAGACTGGAACTAGAAGGGAGCTGATGTTGGGGGAGGATTAGAATGGGATGGGGCTGGGAGAGTAAAATGGAGAGGGGAAAAATATTTTGTGTAGGAGGGATGAAAAATCTACAATTGGCCGGGTATTGGGAGAGTAATTGGGGATTGAGGATGGAGGGGTAAAATTTGTGTGGATGAAATAGGAATGAGGAAAGAGCAAAAGGAGAAAGATTAGTATGTTAAAGCAGATGTAGAGAGAGAGAATGGAAAAAAAACTAGAAGAGAGAAGAAAGGACAAATGGACAGCAGACGATGGAGAGTTAGCAGAAAACATGAAGAAACCAGAAGAAAGTGGCTGGACCAATTGCAACTGAAAAAAAATGCACAAAAGGTAGAAAGATATCTCTTTATTTTGAATTTATTAACTGGAATATGAAAGCTCTGGGAAATGTGCATCATTAACGTCTGCGCTTTATTTGGTACAAGAGGAAATTAATTTATAGTTTTATTTCTACAGTGTTGTACATTCCAAGTTTGGCTTTTGGGGTTCCCAGTTTAATTATTGCCTTCCTGTTTCTAAATTGTGATTCCTTGTTTGGTGATGGTCTATGTTCTGCATGTGTAACTGAGCTGAGGTATTCTGTTTATGTAATTCCTATTTGACGTTGCCACTTGTTCTCTTTCCCCAGTATTCTCTGAAATGTATTGGTTTAATATTTGCAGTGTTGCCTTTTGATAGGTAGGGTATGGTGCTTTGTGAGTCCTGGTAATGCTGTCAGGATACAGCGGGTTTGCTATGGGTTCTAAATGGGCAGCGTTTGTAGTAGTTCCTAATGTGCCTGGCGGTTGGCACTGGATTATAGTAATGTAGAAATCTTTTAGTCTTTCTTTATCCATACACTCATTAAGAGACATGTTTACTAAAAGTTAGTGTATGGTAACATTATGCAAATATTTATGCAAATGAGGCCACTTATGCAAATGAGGCCCCGCACCGAGTCTCCGCACATGGCCCCCCGCACCCCCCTTGGGCCGCCCCTGCCCGTACTCCTATACTTTGATGCTTGTGATGTTATAAATAGAAATGACTATTACAAATGTGGGTCTTGGGAGCAAGCCTACTATTATGATGATAAATATATGTGTCCTGAAGGAGCATACGGATGGGGAGAATGTACTGGGAAATATTCCCCATACACCTACAGTAAGCCAGCTAAAGATGCATATTTCTGTCCAAAGTGGGAATGTGTGGTACTATGCTACATGGTCGGGTGGCCCTACTTGACAGGATGGGGATAATCGTAAAGCCAATTTATAAAGACTAACCTTGCTTGAGCCTCAGAAGTGTAAGACAGGTGCTTGTAATCCCCTATGGCTCCTCATACTTAACACTAGCCAGTGTAAGCAGGGGTTCAGATTTGTTTTTTTCGTATAGCAGGGGGAGGGGAGGAACCGACCCTGGAACCTTTTTATATATACAGCTTAACACTAAGACCCATATTTCTTCACCTTATCGAATACATCACACCTTTTTATGAGGCTATGAAGGCAGAGTTTGCAATTCCCCACACCTCCCAGAACTTGTTCATTGAGCTAGCTGGAGCTGTGGAGTCCAGTCTTCACATTTCTGATTGTTTCTTCTGTGGTGGAACTAAGATGGGAGACCAATGGTCCTGGGAGGCACAAGAATTGAACTATCTATCCCATGTAAACCGCGCTGATCGCAAATAGTGCGGTATATAAGAAATGTAAAATAAATAAATAAATAAATAAATATAACCAAATTGATCTGCATAAAACCACCAGTGAATGGGTATTAGCTAACCCTATTGTTGGTAACTTATGTTTTGCTCGCACAGGACCACAATTTACTATGCTAGTTGGACAGCTGGTCTGTCTAAACCAGAAGTTTTACAATGCTACCACTAAGAAGACGTCCTGGTGGTCGGGTGTAAACACTCCGGAACCTTCCAACCCTCTAGTCATCTTTCCTAATCTTGCTAAGCTATGGACTAATTTGGTTTCTTACAATACCTGGCAAGCTCCACCTGGACTATATTGGATTTGTTGGAACCCGAGCATATGCTAAGCTCCCTAATAACTGGGGAGGTGCATGTGTATTGGGGACTATACGGCCTTCCTTCTTTCTTTTGCCTATCTCCCACGGGGAACAATTCGGTTTTTCCGGTATATAAAAGTCGACAGAAGCGAGAGGTTTTAAAAATAGGCCAATGGGATAAATGGAATGATGAGGAATGGCCACCTGAGAGAATCATTTCATACTATGGACCCGCCACTTGGACACAAGATGGGACCGGGGGATACCGCACACCTGTGTACATGATAAATCGTATTATACGCTTACAAGCTGTTGTTGAAATAATAACAAATGAAACTAGTAAAGCTCTAACCCTCTTAGCTAAACAGAGTACACAAATGCGTACAGCTATTTATCAGAATCGCTTAGCACTGGATTATTTACTAGCAGCTGAAGGTGGAGTGTGTGGAAAATTGAATTTAACTAACTGTTGTTTGCAAATTGATAATGAAGGTCAAGTTGTAGAAGATATAGCTAATCAAATGAGGAAACAAGCCTATGTACCAGTCCAGACCTGGCATGGCTTGAAACTGATGGAAGGTTTGGTTCTATGTTTTCAGAGTTGGGCGGCCTGAAAACACTCGTATTCATTGTATTATTAATATTGGCTACATGCTTGTTTCTCCCATGTCTCCTACCCCTTTGCTTACGCATGATAACCTCAATTATTGATAGCACTGTAGAACGGAAAACAGCTACAAAAGTATTAGCTATGTGGCAATATCACCCTATACCCCAAAATAATGCTTTTACACGAGTATAATATGCGATTTAATTCTCACCCTTTCTCACTTGCGGGTTAGAATAATCAAAAGGGGGGAATGTGGCAGGCTAGGGCCTACAATAGCCTGTGAACGTAGGGGAGGCCTGTAAGCTAGGTCTGAGTCCCCACCCCCACCTGACTAGTAGTGCTGCGAAAGACCCAAGTCAGTGAAAGTCTGAGAATCTGCCTTAAACTGCTTTAAACTGCTTTGATAAGTTTGTATGAATCCTACATAAATCCTTTATTAAATTCTTCCATGCTGATGATAGATATGTTCCAGTGTTCTGCATACTCACATTCCCTGGGCTAGAAATGACCTTGCAGTAGAAATGTATCTATGTCTAAAAACTGGGCCTTTGTTAGAATAGCCTGAGAAGGGGGAACAGGGTGCTAGGCCCAGAGAGGGTCCCCGATTGGACAGGTGCAGGGGGCGTTGGGACCAATAGAAAGTTTGCCTGTATCAAGCTGTAAAGATTGTATATAAGGATTATGCTCCTGGACTCCATTGCTCAGTCACTTTTGGACATGCTCCTGTCTGATCCTTGTGCACAATAAAGTGGCTTGGAACCTGCAACCGACTCCTGGTTTATTCATTGTGTGCACGTCGCTGCTACACCATCAGCCCATTTACAGTCCTATACTAGCCCCCCATCAGCCCATTTCCAATCCTAGCTCTCCCAAGAGTCATTTTCCAGTCCTATCCTAGCCCCCATCAGTCCATTTCAAGTCCCAGCCACCCATCAGCCCATTTCCAATCCTAGCCCAGCATCAGCCTATTTCCAGTTCTATCCTAGTCCCCCATCAGTCCATTTCCAGTCCAGGGGAGGAGTGGCCTAGTGGTTGGGGCAAGTTACCTCAGGCTAGAAGGTCAGGGGTTCAAATCCCACTAGAGGACAGCAACCTTGGGTCAGAAGGACTTGGGCTTCTAGTCCCACAGGTGCTCCTTGTGGCCTTGGGCAAGCCACTTAACCCTCCATTGTCCATGCTCCCTGTAAATATTAGTGCATGTGTCTTGTATCCCCCAATTGTGTTATGAGCACTTTGATTGAAGGATAAGGTGGTATACAAAACTGTCTAAATAAATAAATTTCCAGTCCTAGCCCCCCCATCAGCCAATTTCCAATCCTAGCCCTGCATCAGACTATTTCCAGTTCTATCCTAGCCCCCATCAGCCCATTTCCATCCCTAGCCCCCCATCAGCCATTTCCAGTCCTAACTCCCCCACCCCCAAAGAGCCCCACTGCTGTCTGAATGGCCTTAGAGGCCCTGGCTCACCTCTGATAGCCACTGAAATGAAGAGTGCTGTTTTTCTTCACTTCGGCAGCTGTGTTGTAGTATAGGCTACTGGCACGCAGAGTGCCGGGGAAACAGGAAATTCTGTTTGACCTCCAGCATGCCAGCAGCCTATACTACAGCACAGCTCCGAAGGGAAGATAAATGGCGCTATTCACTTAGGCGGGTGTCAGAGGTGAGTCGGGGCCTCTCCGGCTCCCTCTAAAGCTGCAGGTGCTGACTAGCATGTGTGGGATGATGATGTTGGCACGGGGCCCTGTGCAAACCACATTCTCGCACAATGCACAAGCCGGCCCTGGAAGCAAGAGATAAGCACAGCTCCCTTGTTCACTGCATCACATGATTCCCCTTCTCTAAGATGTATTCTGTGAATAAGAATTAAATCATAACAGAACTTTTAATGGCCATTAAAAAAATACCTCATGCATATACTCAATAGGCCATTAAGAGGATACCAAGTCACTAAGAAGTATTATATTGTTCAGGTTGCAGTTTACATTGATTTCTTATCATCTAAATCTTTTGTGATGCTGCCATAAGGGCATCCATCAGATGTGATTACATGGTCACAAATTACAAATTAAAACCTGATTAGTCACTCAGATTGCGAATGCTGTGTTACAATGAATGACAATTCACTCTCTTTAATGAGCAAACTTTGCACTCTATTTAAACATTGGAATAAATCATCCATTTCCAGTCGGTATAAGCTCAACATTCTCTGCATCAACTAAACAGCAGTGAAAACAAAAGAAAAAAAGACAAAGTTTTTTGAGCTCATTTGAGAAGAGCTCCCACC